>JAJONR010001772.1:0-101757 GCA_029582245.1 Solanum etuberosum
TAATATATATATATATATATATATATATATATATATATATATATATATTAAGTTTGTGGGATGAGAGTGGAAATGATCACAAAAGCTACAATAATTTGTTTAAGTTAGTAATAAATTGAGATGGGCCTTTATGAAGTGAGTGAGCCCACAGATTTGTTTGGGCTATAGATTTATATGCATAGGGCCAAGTCACTCCATACACAAAACTAAATGACATTAAAACAAACCTAATGTTGATGTAGTATTAATATTAATACTATCATATGCTAAAGTTTAAATAATTTAAAAAACTTGACTAGGCTTTAAATAGGGATAGTTCCTATATAATTCGCGGGTACGTTTGTGTAATTGAACTATTTTAGTATAAACTCAAAATAACGAATTTATACAAACATAAACAGTTATACACATTATATTATACAAAATTATACTATACAAAAGTTATACAACTCATATATACAAATTCCGAATTATACAAACGTTCGAATTATACAAATTCGGAACCCCAGCCCAGGTAATTATCACTGAATGTTGGTCACGAATAGTAATTAACTAAAATATAGCTATAATAACTAATTAACTAGTATATGTTTGGTTAACCATATAATTTTTCCTTTTTTTTAAAATTAGTATTGTCTTTTATCAACTACAACAGGGTTAAGCAATGTATTAATGTTTAGTAGGGTGATAATTTGGTGTCTCAATCCAATTCCAATGCATTGACAGCAGACCACTAACAAAACTAAAATAAAGTCAAAAAGAGGACCAGAGAGAGAATATAAATGTTTGATTTGAATGCCTTTCATATACATAGTACTTACTTTGAACCAATTTAATTATTAGGTATTATTTGAATTTTGAAAGTTAAAATTATTTTTTATTTAAAAAAATTCATAAGATATTCAAATATTTTTAATTGTTAATTATTGTAAATTATACTAATATTTTATTTTATGTAATTTTTAAATATATAATTTTTATATACAAATAATAGAAGAAATTCTATCTGAATCTTTTATTGCTTTCGGATACATTCTTTGGTTTTTCGATACATTACAAATGATACATTACTGAACGTGAGATATGTATCCGAGAACGGATAGAAATATATATAAGGGGAATAAAGATATATCCGAGAGGTGATAGAGATGTATCCCAGAAGTAATTTTTGTAATTCTTTTTAAATAATAATTTTTTTAGAAATTATAATATCTTAAGACGTATATTTACGTTTTAAAAATAAAATAAAATTGTATAAACGTTTAAGGTATTGGCACAATTGAAGTGACTAGACGATCATTGAATTTGTCATTAACATATGTTTTAAAAGTAGCACATTTGTACTTGTAGCCATCACAATAGTTATTATTATTGGAACTACAAGGCCTTGTTGGTTAATTCTCATCCATAGAAATATTAGACACAAAAACAAACTAATTATTACCATATCTTTTTTATAAAGGAAAAATCTTTTAAGTTTATCTTCAAATGTTTTTTATTCTTATATTAGTATCATTAATCAAACATGAAATGGAGCCCAAAGAAACACAAGGAATAGTTGATTGTGTCTTTGTGTTTTTGGTTAATTGTAAATAGACTATATATGCATCAATAATTACATATTAGTGAGCGTCACTCTATTATATTTCTTCTAGCCGTGGATCTATCAGTAATAACTTTATTATTCTATAAAATAAGGGTAAGGTCTTACATTCTACCTTATTCAAACTTGACTTATGTAATTACACCGAAATATATTATTATTATTATTATTATTATTATTATTGTTATAGTGAAAGCTTTGTTGCTCCCAATCTTATTAATACATGCTAATTAAAATGGATCTTTCCAAACATAGTTCCAATTTGTTTCCATGATTGATAACAATAACAAAATTTTAAGTTTTGTGCACTGATATATATATATATAATAAATTCTTATAGCCAGCTTGATATAATTGTTTGCAACAAATTTTAAAGGTGATAGAAAATAAATTGTAACCACAAATAGAGTTTAAAAAATATAATTTTATTAAAATAATATGGGTACAAAATAATTTTGTTCCTCCATTGATTCTTCTCTCTCAATTTTCTCAAATTTTCGTGATTTGAGGGTCGCTAGTGACGTATTTCTCGAACTAGGATGATTTGAACTTGATCTCCATAATTCGAGGATCGTTCATGTCGTATTTCTCGATCGTATGAGGTCACATCTTGATCTCTTTGTGAATATTCTATGAATTTACAGAATATTCGAGATGTCTCTTTAAGAGAATATAATACTCTTTAGGGGTTAGGATAGAGTAGCTTCCAAGAATCTTAATTGAAATCGAATACATTTTATAAAATTCAACTAAAATTGAGCACGTCTTGTAGAATTTCATAAAATTTCAGTGTCTACGATAATAATCTCAAAATATATAGCAAAACAAGATAATGTATATATATATAGCATCAGATCACATGGGTACCTACGTGCCATCTTTCTCTTTTATATATATTTGAATACAATATTCACACACTTGCACACTAAATTGTGAGAGAGAAATGCTGCCAGCATGGAAATGAATTAGACTAATTTAGACATATATATAAAATAGATAACAGCTATTAAAGCTAGATTTTCACCAAATTACGTGTGCAATTTCTGTCATATATATATGTCTAATAAAATATCATGCCACTTAATACAACAAAACTAATAAAACCTTTATAGCAACCCACCCACGAAATACCCACGCTTTAGCTTTCTCTTAGCAAAAAATATCCACTCTTAACATATATAAGTAGTAAGAATCACATTGACACATAACACATATATACAATTGTTCACACAAAATCATATATATATTGTAAGTGTATATAAGTTACAATTCTATATATAGATCTGAGCTCCACACATACATATATATACTCGATCCT
Source organism: Solanum etuberosum (assembly GCA_029582245.1). Classification (NCBI taxonomy): domain Eukaryota; kingdom Viridiplantae; phylum Streptophyta; class Magnoliopsida; order Solanales; family Solanaceae; genus Solanum; species Solanum etuberosum. Next base: position 2,922 of record JAJONR010001772.1, read on the forward strand.
TCACATAATCACGTCTAGCCAATGATCAAAAGTAGATTCGTAATTTAAATTTTATGAGTTCTGGTGATCCCTTGTTTGCCACGAAACCTACAATCCATTTAATGCAAGCTACAAAGTTCAACACATATACAAAATCCATAGTATCATATACTGTACATCTACCTCTAAACAAACTCAATACCACATATCAATGTATACATGATATCAGTATATATATATATATATATATATATAAAAGTTAAATTTTGTATATATGGCTGACCCTTCACATACTACAAAGTCAAGAACAAATACCAAACATCCTATATACCGTGGTATACGATGTAGAAGTGGGAAATGGGTGTGTGAAATTAGAGAGCCACGTAAGACAACAAGAATATGGTTAGGTACATACCCTACACCACAAATGGCTGCTGCTGCCTATGATTTTGCTGCCTTAGCTCTTAAGGCTACTCAAAATATTGTACTCAATTTTCCTCATCTTGTTGATTCATATCCAAAGCTCCCTCCCTCCCCATCTCCGGCCGATATACAATGCGCCGCGGCCACCGCGGCTGAGGCAATGGCCTCGCTAGGCGACGATGATGATCGGTCGTTAGAAAGGAGGGATGGAGCTATATGTAACGAAGGGGTCCAACTGAATTCCCTTTATCGTCAGGAAATTATGATATGCAAATAGGTAAGTACAAATATGAAATATATACTTCCTTTTTTCATTTATGTCGCGATATTTTACTATGCATGAAATTTAGCAAAGGTAGCTAAAATATTATTTTAGCTAGGTCACGATTTAACTATTGATGTGTCACATTCTTTCGTACATATTTAAAATTTTATATTAAAATTTCTGACTTCGCCACTATTTTGCAGGGAATACGCAAACGACGAGGGGTGAGGAGGAATACCTTGATGAGGAAGCATTGTTTGAATTTCCAAATTTGCTTGTGAATATGGCGGAGGCAATGATGCTAAGTCCTCCAAGAATAAACTCGTTTCCATCGGAAGATTATTCATCAGGAGACTTTGATGCTGAAAGTCTTTGGAGCTATTAACGACTAACGAACAGACGAATTTAGAATTTAGAATTTAGAATTTAAAGTTAATGAATTCAAACTCGGAAAAAGAAGATAATTTCGTTTGTAGGCACAAGTTAGTAATGCTGTATAATGTGTTCAATTTAATTTCATAGAAATCGCGCGAAATAACTTTTATTGATAATAAATATGTACATTAACAAAGAGTGCTAAAGTCTAAAGCCTTTACTGGTATTAGTTAATTGCAATTGGATCCAATATCATCATACTCCCTCCGTCCCTAATTACTTGTCCACATTTTTTTTTTAGTTGTCCCTAATTACTTGTCCATTTTGACAAATCAAGAAAGGACAAATTTTTTTTTTACCCATTATACCCTCAATTAATTACTTTGAAAATGGTAGAACTAGTTTTTAATTCATCCACTTCATAATTAATAGGGGTAAAATGGTAAACTCACTATATCAATTATTGTTTTCTTAATAGGTGTGCCAATTCAAAAGTGGACAAGTAATTAGGGACAGAGGGAGTAGTATTTTGGGACATTTACAAAGAGTGTTAATTGACTAAAAAAACACATTTAGTGACAATTAACTATTGTCATTAATTAATTGCCGCTAAAGATTATTTTCAATATAGTGACGACTCCTACATATATGTCAAGATTGTCTAAACCAAGTGGATCCTGACATACGAGTAAGTACTAGAGGAGATTGCTGTGATCATTACTGTATTTGTGTCAAAGAGAAAAGAAACTTTACACTACGAAATAATTATCAGTAATAGTTCTGAATATTTTCTTTACTTGAGAATCTATCGAAAATAACATTTCTACTTTTAAATAAAAATAAAATTGTATACATGCATCCTATATATATCCTTTTTGAATCTTACTTTGTGGAATCGTTATTATTGATATTATAGTAATAATTTACTATAAGTGAAAGTAGTAATAACTTAAAAATAATAATATCATCTTCTAATATATAAAAATAATAATTATGGTGACAAGACACATTTTATTAAAGTACATAAAGACATGAGGGCCATTAAGAACATAAAGAGGTTTTGCTTCTTTTTTTTTAAAAAATTAATGAAAACGTGGTTAAACCTAAGTGTTGTAGTGGCTTTGTCGGTCTGCTTGAAGTTAAATGACAAAGGACCTCCTTTATCGATATAACACGAATTGTGATGGAATGAATTTGATGATTTTTTCAAATTTTAATTTGAGTTTTTGAGTTTGAATTCTAGGATAAAAAGAAAATTATTGAAAGCGTTGCGTGCCTTGTATGAAAAAAATCTCTGTGAAATTAACTTGAACGAATGAGGAATCAAGATTTCTCGATCACTTACAAAATGAATAGAAAAAAATATGATATTGTTTTATCTTTTGAAAAAAATAATATGAAGATATTTTTTATATAATTTTTTATAAATAACCTAAAAATACAATTCTCCCTAAATGAACTCTAATATGTGTCTGTGGTGATTATATAATTAGAGATATTTCAAATGATATTTTAAAAGTGATTTGTATTAAAATACATATTAGTTAAATAAATAATATTTTTTCAATAATTTAGACAAGTGGTTTTATAATTAACATCCAAACCTATTAATTAAGCAATCATGACACTTATCATGATTAAAGATCATTTTTAATCCAATAAATAGCTAATTATGATATATAATTAGGACAATATCTAAGACGACTTAATTACTTTTTTAATCATTTTACAAGTAAATACTATTGTTAATATTTCCCTTTATATCCCAAATTCTATGGGACTAACCTAACGTTAGTCCTAAAAACTTTTGAGTAAACCCTTTTGTTTTAAGATTACTAATTAATAATTATTTTAAATATTTATCCGTAATTATCTTATAAAAATGATTTAATTTATTTGCACGATAATGTGAAGAGATCTTTTTAAACTATTAACGTTTTTTTTTTAAAACTTATATAGATCATTTCAATTTTTATGAGAATACTAACTTATGTGTATAAAACTTAAGCTTTATAAAAATTTCTTAAATACCTGATTTTATAAATATTTTTTACTTTATCAATATACAAAATTTAAAATAATATTTTTATCCTATTAAAAAGTTCTTCTCATCAAAATAGGAGGGGGGATCGAGGGGGACCAACTAATGCAGGGAAGAAAATTATCTGATTGAAATAACATGTTTGGTATTGAGAGATGTTGATATCTAAATTTAACTTTCGATTCCTCCATGAATTCGGAATGTTTGAAATTTTTTCGTATGTATTAGTTCAAAAAATTTCTGAATTGTGTAACCGATTCAGTTTGAACTCAAATTTTGTAAGCTCATGTGATAACGACCTATTTAATGATAGACACTATGACCAACATTCTTTAGGAGACTTGCAAAAAAGAATATGGTACGATCGTATATTATTAGATAATAATCATTAAAACTTAAATTCAACACCGCTCCACAAACTTTGTTATTACTATCACTAATCATCTCATAACTAACATAACCTTTTAATATTTATAATCAGTATGTTGCTAAATAAGTGTACTTGATATAAATCACAAGGCGTTCCTTGCTTTAAATCTCACTCATACTCAAACGATTACAATTGCTCTCTATGTTACCAAAGAATATTAACATATTATAAGAGTGAAACTAGCATGTCGATTACAATTTTAACATAACGTACTAATTAATTAATCCACTTAATATACAAATAACATTTTATTCTTTTTTGAAGTATGATTACGATTCATAAATTCAAAATTTTATTTTCGTCATGTGAGTATTTTGCTATAGTGAGAACAAAGGGAAAAAATGGACAATATGGAAAAAGACATGAGAAAGAGAAAGGAAGTCGGCCATATATTTTACTAAAAAGTATAGTCAAACTTTTATTTAGACATTCAACAAATATAGTATTGCGGCTTCTCAAAGATATGATTTAGATTTTTGAAAGTGAAATATATTTAATAAAAAATTGTACTCCTATAAGAAAAGACATATCATTGTCTCTTTAATTATTTCATCAATATTATCAAAGAATAGGTTTGTCAAATGAGTCGACATAGGAACATACTTTTTAGGGTATGTTCGGTAGGAAGAAAAATATTTTTTAGAAAAATAAATTGGTTGGTTATTTATTTATTTATATTTGATATGTAAATAAAAATATTTTATTTTAAAAAATAATTACTTATAATTCAGATAAATATTTTGTGAGACATAAGTGGAATAAGAGTATTGTGGGATGATGGGGATGGAAGCTACGTACATTGTGTTGGGAAAGTGGGGAATAACACAAAAATATATATGGTCAAAATAATAGAAACAAAATGGGAAAATAATGACACCAAGAATTTTACGTGAAAACCCTTTTAAATAAGGGAAAAACCACAGGCCAAGAGGAGCAACTGATATCACTATAGTAAGGAATTTTACACTGTGTAGTCACAAATACAATATTCAATGTGACTACTACACACTCAAAAGGAATAACACTCTTTTGAGTTCCACCTTACTAAAATATCGATCACACTCTATTTTCCTCACTGACTATTTTTCTTATATAGTCTATGGAATACCTCACTTTGCTCTCAAATATTTTTTTTCTCTCTAACTTGGTCTGTTCTACAAATGAGCAAGAATGCTCTATTTATAGAAAGAGAAAATCATGTCTATGTCATTGATGACATAGGCAATTGTAGCAAATTTCAAAAAAGGTTGCAAATCTTACCAATTTGCCAATCACCAAATCTATTATTTTTTCAACTCTTGCAGCAATTTCTTTTTCACCAATTTGTTGTCACTATTCATTTTTAACAATTGCTTGTAGCAATTGAGTAGCAAAAGTTGACCAAAAAATATGGGATGGACCCCACAAATCTCCCCCTCCAGTCCCATTTACCAGAAGGAGGTATCTCCATTTTCTTTAGAGAGAGCTCACACCGACAAGTTGTTTGGATAACTCAAACTTGTCTTTCGGTATCGTTTTGGTCAGCATATCTGCAGGATTTTCACTTGTGCAGATTTTTTTGACGTGAAATGATTCACTCTCCACTTCCGCATGAATCTAATGATATCTGACGTCGATGTGTTTTGTCCTTGCATGGTACATGGAGTTCTTACTTAAGTCTATTGCACTCTGGCTGTCACAATAGACAGTAGACTCCATCTGTTGTAATTCAAGTTCTTGAAGAAATCTCTTTAGCCATATCATCTCCTTGCCGGCTTCAGTAGTCGCAATATACTCAGCTTCAGTTGTAGATAGTGCAACACACTTCTGCAACTTTGACTGCCATGATATAGCCCCCCCTGAAAAAGTAAACAAATATCCAGTAGTGGATTTTCTGTTATCAAGGTCACCTGCCATATCAACATATGTATAAACCTTCAAGATTGGATCTGATACTCCAAAACACAAGCATTCATCTGAGCTTCCTCTAAGATACCTGAGTATCCACTTCACAGCTTCCTAATGTTATTTTCTCGGATTATCGAGAAATCTGCTGATAACACTAACTGCGTGAGCAATATCAGGTCTAGTGCATACCATTGCATACATTAGACTTCTGACGACGGAGGAATATAAAACTTTGGCCATGCTCTCTTTTTCCTCCCTAGCTGTAGGACGCATCTTCTTGCTCAACTTCATATGACCAGCAAGAGGTGTGCTAACAGGCTTAGCATTCTTCATATTGAAGCGCTCTAGTACACGTTCAATGTACTTCTTCTGTGACAAAGAAATCTTCCTTTCATCTCTGAGACGAGTAATTCTCATGCCCAAAATTTGTTTGGCATGACCCAAGTCTTTCATAGAAAAAGACTTGCACAAATTTTTCTTTAACTCCTCAATCTTGGAAGTATCCTTGCCCACAATCAACATATCATCCACTTACAACAAGAGGATGATAAAATCATGGTCAATTTTTTTTTTACAAATACACAATGATCTGAAGAAGTCTTCTTATAACCTTGCTCCCCCATAACATATTCAAACTTCTTGTACCACTGTCTAGGAGCTTGCTTTAAGCCATAAAGACTCTTTCTGAGTTTGCACACAAAATTTTATTTACCTTCAACTTTGAAGCCCTCAGGTTGTTCCATAAAAATTTCTTCTTCTTGATCACCGTGAAGGAAAGCCGTCTTCACATCCATCTGCTCAATCTCTAAATTAAGACTAGCAGCCAAACCTAGAACCATACGAATCGAGGACATTTTTACAACAGGAGAAAATATTTCGTCAAAGTCAATACTCTTTCTTTGACCAAATCCCTTAACAACCAATCTAGCTTTGTATCTAGGCTTCAAGTTGTGTTCTTCAACTTTAACTTTGAACACCAACTTGTTCTTCAAAGCTCTCATGCCCTTGGGCAATTTTACCAACTCATAAGTATGGTTCTCATGCAGAGACTTCATCTCATCTTGCATGGCTTCAATTCATTGATCCTTGTGCTCATCTTCCATGGCCTCCTCATAACATTCAGGTTCTCCCCCGTCAGTGAGTAACACATACTCATTGGGTGAATAACGAGAGGAAGGAACCCGCTGTCTTGTGGACCTCCTAAGCGAAATATTTGATTCGTCCACAACTTCATGACATGAGGATCATCAATAACAATATCATTGTTATTATCAACATCAACATGTTGATTAGATACATGATTATGGGTGTCATCATGATCATCAAGCCCAACAACATCATGCATACTTGTGTGAGGAACTTCATCTAGATGAATTATGTCATCAAAATTTGAAGATTCTAGCTTCTCCGCTTTGTCAATATCTTCAATTGTTTGATTCTCCATGAAAATAATATCACGGCTTCTCACGAGTTTCTTCTCAATTGGATCATATAGCCTGTAACCAAATTCATCAGGGACATATACAATGAAGATGCATTGTCTTGTCTTGGTATCTAACTTTGACCTCTCATCTTTCGGCACATGTACAAAAGCTTTGCAACCAAATACTCTCAAATGGTCATAGAAAACATCATTTCCATACCAAACTCTATTTGGAACATCACTTTGCAAAGCAACAGTAGGAGATAGATTAATAACATGTGCAGCGGTCAATAAAGCTTCACCCCAAAGTGAGTTCGACAACTTTGCTTCAGAAAACAAACATCTAACTCTTTTCATCAAGGTCATGTTCATCTTCTCAGCCAAACCATTAATCTGAGGAGTCTTAGGAGGAGTCTTCTGGTGTCTAATACCTTGATGTTTGCAGTATTCGTCAAATGGTCCACAATATTCACCACCATTATCAGTATGAATATATTTCAGTTTCTTTCCAGTTTCTCTTTTAACTGAAGCCTGAAACTGCTTGAAGACACCTAACACTTGGTCTTTAGTCTTCAAGACACAGACCCAAAGTTTTCTCAAGTAATCGTCAATAAAAGTGACAAAGTAGAGTGCACCACTCAATGTCCTTGTCTTCATTGGACCGCATAAATCAGAGTGCACTAACTCAAGTAACTCTGTCTTTCTCGAAGGAGGATTAGACTTAAAGGAAACTCTATTTTGTTTACCAGCCAAACAGTGCTCACACTTTTCTAATTTCGCACTCTGGAAATTTGATAATAATTTCTTCTTGGCTAGAACATTAAGTCCTTTCTCGCTGATGTGGCTAAGCCTCTTGTGCCATAACGTTGAAGAGTTATCGCTCTCAACCGCATTCACCGTATCAACACAAGCAGAAGCCGTACTCCAGTATAGACCACGATGTTTGTTACCACGAGCCACAACCAAGGAACCCTTAATGAGCTTCCATTTTCCATCACCGTTGGTACTAACATATCCTTCATCATCCAAAACACAAATAGAAATCAGGAGCATGTTTCACATTGTTCAAAACTAGTTTAGTTCCAACACTAGTTTCCAAACAAATTATACCAATACCGACCACCCTAGAAACAGTCTCATTACCCATACTCAAGGTTCCAAAGTCACCAGGAGTATAGGAAGAGAAAAAAATCCTTCCTTGATGTCACGTGAGATGCGGCACCAGTGTCCACAACCCAGCTTGACTCATCACAAGCAATATTTATCATATCCGCATCAAGGACGGTAACAAGATCTTCGGTGGTGACGGTGGCTAGGCAATTTTTATTGCCATCTTCTTTAGTTTCCTCTTTGTTTTTGTTCTCCCTCTTCAAATTCCTGCAAAACTTCTTTATGCGCCCTTTCATTCCACAATGATAGCACTCAATATCCTTAAGTCTGCCTCTGGATTTGCTCCTATTTTGTTCTCTATTCTGACAACCACAAATTTTGGTTCTCCCCCTAGGGCCAGTTATCAGGACATCCGACGAAGAAGAACCTAGAGATTTTCTTCTCATCTCTTCATTCAAGACACTACTCTTAGCGGAATCCATAGAAATTATACCATTCGGAGCAGAATTTGACAATGAAGTTCTAAATGTTTCCCAAGAGTCTGGTAGAGAACCAAGTAGAAGCAAGCCTTGAATTTCTTCATCAAATTTGATGCCCATAGCAAATAATTGGTTCATGATCCCCTGAAAATTATTCAGATGGTCTGTCATCGGAGAACCATCATGATACTTTAAACTCAACATCTGCTTTATTAAGAACATTTTATTGTTGCCAGTCTTCCGAGCATACAAACTTTCAAGATGCTCCCATAGGGCTCGAGCATGTGTCTCCCCAGAAATATGGTTCAACATATTATCATCAACCCATTGTCTAATGAATCCACAAATCTGTCTGTGCAACAGATTCCACTCTTCATCTGTTTTATTATCAGGCTTTACAGTGGTAAAGACTGGTTTGTAAAAATTCTTGACATCAAGCAGATCTTCCATTTTCCCCTTCCAAATGACATAATTAACACAATTCAAAGTAACCATTCTACTTGTGTTGGCTTCCATTGTTTATCCCCAAAAATATAGTTATTGCAAACAAAAGTAAATCTTTTATGATGTGGAAGTTCAGACTGTGCTGCAATCACAGAGCATACTCAGAGAAAATCTTGGCTCTGATACCAGTTTGTTGGGAAAATGGGGACTAACACAAAAATATATATGGTAAAAATAATAGAAATAAAATGAGAAAATAATGACACCAAGAATTTTACGTGGAAACCCTTTTAAATAAGGGAAAAACCACCGGCCAAGAGGAGCAACTGATATCACTATAGTAAAGAATTTTACACTGAGTAGTCACGAATACAATATTCAAAGTGACTACTACACACTCAAAAGGAATAACACTCTTTTGATTTCCACCTTACTAAAATATCGATCACACTCTATTTTTCCTCACAAACTATTTTTCTTATATAGTCTATGAAATACCTCACTTTGCTCTCAAATATTTTTTTCTCTCTAACTTGGTGTGTTCTACGAATAAGCAAAAATGCTCTATTTATAGGAAGAGAAAATCATGTCTATGTCATTGATGACATAGGCAATTGTAGCAAATTTTAAAAAAAGTTGCAAATCTTACCAATTTGCCAACCACCAAATCTATCATTTTTTTCAACTCTTGCAGCAATTTCTTTTTCTTCAATTTGTTGTCATTATTCATTTTTAACAATTGCTTGCAGAAATTGAGTAGCAAAAGTTGACCAAAAAATATGGGATGGACCCCACACATTGGGGAGGGTGAAGATAAGCAGATGTGTGGAAGTGGAGAGATGTGATAAGCAGATGTGTGGAAGTGGAGAGATGTGATAAGCAGATGTGTGGAAGTGGAGAGATGTATATAATCAATGTATAATGACATTTGTGGAACTTGTATTCCGACAATTATAGGGGTGGAATGTTATTCATAAACTTATTTTCTGATAAGATGGGGTTGCTCGAATAATAAACACCATTCACTTCCCATTTTGAATTGTGAGTTTGAGTCACCAAGAAAGCTAGCGAAAAGGTAGGAGTTCCTAGGGAGGGAGGAATAAAAAAATATAAATTAAAAAGAAGTTGTTTTCCTTATTTCTATAGACAAAAATCATTTCTTTCATTTTTAAAGAATTTATTTTTCTTAAAAAATGATTTCTTATATAATCTTATAACTTTAGTTTTGTTAGAATAGTGGTGGTGTTAAAATTTTATGTAAGACAATATAATCAATACTCTCTTTGTTCAATTAGACAAATTAGAGCAAGACTTCTTTGTGGGAATACGTAAATTTTAAAAAGATGAGTAATAAATATATCTCAAATATATTAAAAGAATTCAAAAATTTATAATATGTAACAAAGAAATATATTAGATTTTATCTTATTTGCATGGCGTCATATTTTAATTAATAAAGAGATTAATCGAGTCCTTCCCTTTATTAGTTAGTTACTAGAAATACCTATCCCGTCTTCCTTTCTTTTTCCTCCCCATGTGTCCATTATGTATTTATTTAATAAGTAAATTAATTTACTTATTCATTCGAATTCGATATATATATATATATATAATCCTTTCCAGACCCTGCTTATTGAAATTATGTTAGATATGTTATTGTTAAATTCAAAGTTAATGATTAGTGAACCATTGATTCCTCGAAACTTTTTGTACTGGCTAGTTCACGAGACATAAAAATACACAGAAAAAATCTAACGTCAGTCGTGGGTAGAAATTTAAAAAATCTCTTTATCATACTATACTAAGAAAAAAGATGCGAATTCCTACTAGACATTATTGTTGGAACCTCATCAAAAATAAAAATAAAATTGACACAAACATATTTTTGACGAGCTAATTTTTCAATGAATTTCATATATAGTAAAATATCAATTTTATTAGTATATAAACTTAATTCCAAAATTATAAGTTTAAACATCACAATCTTTCAACACCAAACATGTTATTTCAGTCAGACATTTTTCTTCCATGGTCCATGCTATATAATAGTCGGTTCTCCCTCTCTTTTTTCATGACAATTGACAATGACTTTTTAATTAGGTAGAAGTTTTTTAAATAGTTTTATACACGGATAATAGAAAAATATATTTATACGAATCAGATAATTTATATTTTTTAAGAAAAATTATGCAGAATAGTAAACATTTAGCCTATATTAGGTACTATAGTTAATAGTTTAAGAAAATTGTAATTCGTGGCTACAATTTCTTCAATTCTTGCTATTCGCCTGATTTGTATAATTCGGTTCCTGATTGTATAAATCCAGAATGTTGTATAAGCTTACCCTAACTATTAGTATATGAGTTATGAAAAAATCATAATAAATTACCTTGTTTGTACATTGGCAAGCGAAATATACAAACGAATTTGTATATACTTACCCTATTTCTATATTGGCAAGCTTAAATATACAAACGGAACGAAACTATAGCTATGAAGCGCAATTATCGAAATTATAGCTATAGAGCCTTATTATGTTTGTTATTTCTGAAATTTTAGCAATTTTTTATAAGGTTATTAAGAGTAAATTCTTGAGATAAGTAACAACTTGAATAACAACATAGAAACGCAAACTAGATAAAATATGGTAGTCTAATAAGCATAGACATCTCAACATTAATTAAGTCAAATTAGACATTATACTAATAAACTATGCCCACAATAGTTCTCTTTTTTGTAGGTACTGTTACATTGATCACTTTAATACTTATGCATATAACAAAATCACATGATTATTTAAAAAAATTGTTAATTTCAAATTCTGAATTTGTCTCTACCGGTAATTAGTAACTCCAAAGATTTTCAATATCAGAGTCTCTTGGTGAATACTCTTCCAAAGATGTGGAGTTTATTCTAGGGGGAGTAAGCATCATTGCCTCTGCCATATTCACAAGCAAACTTGGAAAATCAAATAATTCTTCCTCATCAACATATTCCTCCTCAACCGTAATCATTTGTGTATTTTCTGAAAATAGTGGCGGAATCAGAAATTCTAATATGAGATTTTAAAAACATACGAGGAAATGTCACACATGAAATTTGAATCGAAACCTAAAATAATATTTTAACTACCTTTGCTACTAGAGTAGAAGATTCCCTTTTGTTAAAGGAGATTCAACAGTTTATATATTGTTCTTTCAATTCTATCTTACGTTACGAAGTTCTTTCCTTTTTAGCATATTTCGTAAAATAATATTAATCTTTATATGTATCTGAAAATTACATTTTACTTTTAATGACATATTTTATAGTTGTAGAAATTTCATATATAGTAGATTTAAGATCCGCAAATTTCAAAAAGTTCTTTCTTCTTCCTTAGTGGCTATAGATAATTTTGTGAGTAGATTTTGAAATATGTTTGATCATGAAATTTGATCAAATTTAGGACTTCCACTCAGAAAACTTCAATTTTTTACCAAGTAAAATGTATGTTCAAAAACTCAAATTTTCAAATTTCAAGTTTCAACTTTGAAATCTATGGTCAAACAGGAGCTTAGACTACATATATTCATAGTAGAATAATGCGACATAAAATGAAATAAGGAAGTATATATTTGTATTTACCTATTTGCATAGCATAATTTTCCGACAAAGAAGATTCAACTGAACCCCCTTCGTTACATATAGCTCCTCTCTTGCTTCCCGACCGATCATCGTTGCCTTGTTGAGCCATCATTGTCGCAGCGGTGGCCGCGGCGTGACGTATATCATCCGGAGATGGTGAGGGAGGGAGCTTTGGATATGAATTGACAAGATGAGGAAAATTGAGTACAATATTTTGAGTAGTCTTAAGAGCTAAGGCAGCAACATCATAGGCAGCAGCAGCCATTTGTGGTGTAGGGTATGTACCTAACCATATTCTTGTTGTTTTACGTGGCTCTCTAATTTCACACACCCATTTTCCACTTCTACAACGTATACCACGGTATATAGGATGTTTGGTATTTGTTCTTGCACTTTTTTTGTTGTCAACTAGAATGTTTGGTACTAGTTGACCACTAGTATGTGAAGGGTCGGCCATATATATAAGTGTGTGGACAAATATGTCTATATATAATATAAATTAACTTATATACACTGACTGGCCATATAATTTACTCGATGTGTTAGTGTATTGAAGTTAAATTCCTATGTACATGAAGGATGTGTGTGATAATATGTGTAAGATTTGACTTATATATACTGATAGTAGCGTAATCTATGTATGTGTACTCTGCGAGTGTACTGAAGTTAAACTCTTACGTATGTGTGTGTACAATTTTACGTACGTGTAATGTGCTTCTTACAACTCCCTCATTGCACACATATAGTATAATATGATACGAGCTGGTTCAATAGAAATCAATAGCTTTGACTCAAACTTTATATTTGTGATGAAAAAAAACTACATAAATGAATTGTAGGTTTGATGGCAACCTAGAAATGGCTGAAATTCTGAATTTGTCTCTGAATATTGGCTAGACTTGTGGTAGTATATATGTGTGATGATGAGTGAATATGTCGATATGTAGACATTTAACTTTTATATACTGACAATACTATAATTGATTTTTGCTATGTCAATGCATTGAAGTTAAAACTCTTATATATGCATGTGCGTGTTTCTCACTTTCTATAAATTATGGGTATATATATGTATATCTTTTGCTAAACAAAAAAAAAAAGTGTAAGCGTGGGCAATTCGTGGGTAAATTACTCCTAGTTATTTGATGTGAGAGAAATTGCACACGTATTTGGAAAAGAATTTAGATTTATATAATAGCTGTTATCTTATGTGTATTTCATTTTCATGCTGGCAATACATTTTTTCACACAACTTGGTGTGGAATTGTGTGAGAAAATTTGTTCATTCTTTTACTCCCTCTGTCCACTTTTATTTATCGTATTGCGTTTTTTGAAAATCAATTTAACTAATTTTTAAAGTTAAATTGGATTATATTAATTCGATATTTTCAATAAAAAAAATTATGTTAGAGTATTTGAAAATAGAGTTTTAATAAAAGACTTTGTGTAGGTGAAACCTATTTTTGAAAATGGGGCAGAATTTATTGAAAATAACCTCATTACAAAAAATTATGCAATATTTTTTTAGTAAAAAATATTAATGTTCAATTGCTATTTCACAAAGTTATTTTGATCGAGTCAATGAAAAGCAAAAAGTTAATAGTGTTTTCATACTCAAAAAATTATAAAGTTTCTCATATTCCAATAAGAACTTATTTCCCACCATGCGAGTGGGTTGACTCCGTTAAAAATAAGTAAAAAAATCATATATTATATAGCATAAAATTCTTATCGATTCACTATTGGAAAAAATTCTTTGTTTTCAGCAGTGTCTCTTTACCTCACACAAGATAAAAATAAGATTTGATACACTTAATTTTTTTTAAAAGTTATCCGATTTATGAGATCATATTGAATATGTCGTTGTTGTGATCCTTGTCAAAATTGAATTGTACTCAAACCAAACTTTTGTGTCTGAATATATATATTTCTTTATTCTTATGTTGATTATACAAAGATCTAATTAAAGCTATAATATTAATGGTGAATTCAGAATTTTGATTAATTTTTGAATTCAAAGTTAAGGTTACAATGATTGAACTCATCACCAATATTTAAAAAAAAAATAATGATGATAAATTCAATTAGTCTAGTCACTTCAATTGTGACAGTACCTTAACTAAATCAAGCTATAACATCATGAACAATATATTCAGTGTTATAATAATTTCACAAGTAACATTTGAAGAAATAATTATACACACTCTATTCTTATATTAATCAAAAAATTGAAATAATTCTTATCTATATTTTTTATCAAACACAATTTTAATTTTTAAATTTTATTTGTTACTTTAAAAATAATTTTTTTTTAAATTTTTGCAGTGAAACATGATGAAATGATTACTTTATGGAGCCTAATTAAGTTTATTTTAGTGGCTATTTGCAAAAATTCTTCTAAAAAGAAATTAAACTTATAATAGGGAAAATTACATGGTTAAGCAAACATACACTAGTTAATTAGTCATCATAGCTATAGTTTTAGTTAATTACAACTCGCGACCAACATTTAATGATAATTATGTGGGCTGAATTTTTGAGTTTGTATAATTCGCACGTTTGTATAATTCAAATTTTATATATTATAATTTGTATAACTTTTGTATAATGTAATTTTGTATAATATAATTTGTAAAACTGTTTAAAGTTCAGATTTTTGTGTTTGTATAAACTAGTATTTCGAGTTTATACATAAATAGCTCAATTATACAAACTCACCCGCGAATTATACAAACCAGTGAATTCTACAAATCCGCGAATTATACAAACGAGACAGCTTAAACTGTAGCTACAACCCGTCAATATAAAAATTATAGCTATGAAGTATAATTAAGTTTATTATAGTGGCAATTTGTGAAAATTCCTCAATATAATAAACTGATTTGAGTATGCATTATATAATAAATTAGCTAACTAGTCAAATTTCCTAACATAATTATTAAAAACATCTACACTTTAAAATAATTATTGAAAATGTCAAAATGTCAATATTTTAGCAAATAAAGTGTATCCTAACATAATTCATTTACCTTCCTTGTATTTCTCAAATTGGGCCCACTTTTTGACTCCTTTACTGGTTAAAGAAAAAAATAAAAGACTCCATTACCACTTTTCTTTTTGTAAATTTTTTACCCAAATTCTATCATTTCTCTTTCTCTCTCAAGATTTCTTTCATTATTCCATATCCTCAAGTAACTTAAACCTAGACTTTTTAAAATCAAAATCCTCTATTTTTCTAAGAAATCTTAGAAATCATTTAAAAGATTTTCAACCTTTATCGAAGTATTGAGATACAAAAGTATTTTGTATGTTTTGTATGTTGGATCTGGAAGAAAAACCAGGTGAAGAAGTGTCATTTTTTGAAGTGCCAACATTTGGATAAATCATTCAAAAGTATTGAATTGGATTTGAAAGAAGTGCCAGGTAAAGAAGAGCCATTTTCGAATGTCAATATTTGGATAAATCATTCAAAAGTATTTTCGAAATGCCAATATTTGGATAAATCATTCAAAAGTTTTGAATTGTTTGATTTTTTTTTATATGTTGGATGCTTGGAATACAAAATAATTTAGAATTCTATTTAGTAGATATTCTATAAATCAGACATTGAATATAATATATTTTTGAAATACATAACAGATAAAAAAAAATATTTTTTGTCATGAAATACAATTTTTTTTTAAATAAGAATTTTGATTGTACTATGATTGTAAATTTATACGTTTTGATGAGTGGAATACAAATTTTGTTAGAATTTTAAGAAAGAATATACGTTTTTGAAAAATATACAAACCAATGTTGTATCCTTTCTGAATGAACATGAGTTTTTACAAAAGTATATGGATACAAATATGTTTCTTAAATAACTACAAATCCATTTGGTATACCTATTGGAATGAATACAAACTAATAAAGAAATACAAATGTCATTATATAAACTCAAACATGAAATCATAATGAATACAAATACACATATCATACATATTGGAATGAATACAATCAATTACTTTTGAAATTGTAACTTATGAGAATTTTAAGTGATATGTTCCTTTTTAAAAAATATTTTCTCCCATGATTTTCTCATTTCTGTTATTAAATAATTGTATTCTTTCAAATCAAACAAATAAAAAAAACATAAATCAGAAGAATAACTAACTAAAATATTGATATTTTTAATAAATATTGAAAATGTTGACAAGAGGTCCTATTAAATGCTAAAATAATGACATTTTGAAAAATTTCCCCTAACTATATAGCCCAAAAAAATTGATGTCTTGATGGGCTATCTCACACCAGAAAGGCCCAACTTCTTAAAAAAAGGCCCAGCTCTTTATTAGTGAATCTAGTTAAGAATTGGGGACTATGAGTATAAATTTTAGAAATCACATAATTTTAATATGAAATTACAATCTATCCCTATTTAGTTTGTAATTACATTAATTCCTGAAAAAGTAACACAATTCGGATACATAATTTGTAGCTCGGATACATTAAAAAATAGCTTTGATACATTAATAAATAAACGTTATATATTTTATTGTTGCGCTTTTAATGAAAAACAAAAATGGAAAATCAAAAATTAAATCCCTTAATTCACCCAAATCAGTTTCATCCTTAATGTCAATAGTAGAAACGTGATTCCCAAAATAACAAACCAAATCAGAATTCAAAAATTCATATCTTGTTCGTCTTGTTCTCTGTTTCAACGAAGAAATATTTGAGTGAGAATCAATTTTTTTGTTGTGAGTTTGATCAGATACATAATGAATATCTCATTTTTATTGAGGCATTCAGGAGTATGGGAGAGTCAGGTTAAATATGAAAGATACAGGAGTGATGGGATAGTGGTTGGTGAAAATGTTTCCTTCATGAATCTAGTTTCAGCCATTGCGGTTGAGTTGAATATTGATGAGTCCAGAAAAAAAATTGAAATCCGATACATTGTAGAAGGAATTCCTCTCCAATGAGTATAAGAAATGATATGGGATTAAAATTGTACGTAGAGGTGAAGAAACGCGAGGTTGGATTTGGTATGTATCCCTCTATGTTGATACAACTGATAAGGATGTTGGCGATATAGAAAATTTTGATGTGTCGATTGGTGCAATCGTCTGTGTTGAAGGTGCTGAAAAGGATACACACGCTCTCAACTTGGTAGAATAAAAAAATGGTGATTCGTGTTATATACCAGAGATTGAGGTAACAAATTACATATCTGATACACACAGTACGGACGTGAAAGTGAATCAATTGTACAAGGATAAAGCCACTCTAGTATCTGTAATGGAAAAATACAAAATAAAACATGGCTTCAATTTTTGAGTTAAAAGACCTGATAACAAAATGTATGCAACTCATTTTTCATTCATGAATTTAAAATTTTGGTGAATCAATCATGATACTTTATTTGCTATAAGGTTGATTCATTAACTATTTGGCGTGTTATTTTGAGTTCTCAGATCTGTAAGTTACAGTATTGTTATTATAAAGTATCAGGTATATGTGACACTACTCTTTTTTGGATGTTTGAATTTATGTATGCGTAAAAAAATATGATACATTATTGCATTACAGTTGATACAATTATGATTTGATGTATATTTACTATTTAATGTATTTTTGTATCTATGAGTTTGTGTAATATTACTATAACGTATCGAAAATATTTGAACTTCTTTCTTTTATATGTTAATGTATCAATATATGATTGTTTTCATTAATGTATCATTGTATTTTAGTGAAACAGTAAGGATACATTACCGGCTAAAAGGATGATACATTAAACTTGTGACGTATATATTTTGATGTATCATATCAGCGAGTTAGAGTACTATTAATATAAAGTAACTGATACATGTGACTCTCCTTTTTTTGATATTTGATTTTATATATGTGTATAATAATCATGATACATTATTGCATTCAACTTGATACAAGTATGATTTGATGAATATTCCATGGTTAATGTGTTTTTGTATCTTTGTGTCAATGTAAGATTACTATAAAGTATCATATATATTTCACCTTATGTTAATGTATCAGTATAGTAATTTTTCATTAATGTGTCCTTGTGTATAGAATCTATTGTTTTAATGTATCAGTTAGGCATTTTACTAATGTATCTGAAAAAAATGCAGCTATGTATTATTGTGTTTATCGGATGACTGTTGTTGGAGATTGAGTGCATCAGTTAGGAAGAAATCAGATTTATTCAAAGTGAGGTACTTCAATAGTGAGCATAAATGTCCGTTAAAGGATAGAGTATTAACAAAGGTTCAAGCTACAGTTGGGTTTATTAGTGGTGTGACAGCGCCTAAACTGTTCAATCATAAAAGAATTCATATTCCAAATGATGTTATTGAGGATATTAGAGAACTGTATGGGATTGGTATTTCATACCAGCAAGTATGGCGTGCTAAGGAGTGTGCACTAGAGATGATAAAAGGGTAAACCTGCGAATGGATATAGACAGTTGCCTAAATACATATATATATGTTGGAAACTGTGTATCCAAATTCTTATATACGGATGCATAAATCGGAGCATCATCAGTTCATGTATCTGTTCATAGCATTAAGGCCATTAATGAGGGGGTTTGACTTCTGTAGATCAGTAGTTGTTGTTGACGGTGCACATCTTGGTGGAGCTTACAAAGAAACTTTTGTATCAACAAGTACGCTTGATGGTGCATGTATGATTACTGTATTAGAATTTATAAATTTTTATCTCATAACAATGATTACTTGAATTTGATACTTTATATATGGATAGTTGTGTATTTAGAAATTAACAAACATGTGCGCTATTTATGAGTAGGATGCATATTGCCGTTAGCTTATGGAGTGGTGGACAGTGAAAATGATTGTTCATGGACATGGTTCTTCCAACAGTTTAAAAGTGCATTTGGGGAGAGGGAAAAAATGTGTGTTGTGTCAGATAGAAATGAAAGCATAATTAAGAGTGTCAGTACTGTTTTTTCAAATGTTCCTCATTTTGCATGCATATGGAACCTTTGGAAAAATATTTGTTCAAACTTCAAGAGAAGTAGAAACATAGTAAGTGATGTGTTCTATTCAATGGCCAAGGCGAGGATTTTGACAAATTGATGGCTAAAGTCGTTAAAATTGACAATCGGGTTAAGATGTATCTTGAGGATACTGGTTATGAAAAGTGGTCAAGAGTTCATGCAACAGTAAATAGGGGGAGAATGATGACTTCTAACATAGTGGAATGTATTAATGGTTGCCTTGTTGAGTCGCGGTAACTACCTATAATAGATTTTTTGGAAGAAGTCAGAATTCTATTAGGTTCTTGGAACTCTAAAAATAGAGAAATAACATCCTATACAAAGGAAACATTAGGGAGGAGATTCGAAGAGTTGTCGATTCTAAACGCTTCTAAATGTTCAAAAATAAAGGTATATACCAATATATAAACGATCATGTATCTTAAATTGGTTGTTGTTTGACTGTTTTGAGTATAAAATTGATTTAATTGATATGTGGTTTGTGTCTTAGTGTTATCAGGTTGTGCAATCTACTGAATTTATTTATTCAGTTTATGAATGTGGGCGAAGATACATTGTTTGCCTTGAGAGAAAAATCTGTAACTGTGGGAGATTTCAGCTAGACGAGATACCTTGTGCGCACGCATTTGTTGTTTTGAAGAAGAAAAATATTTTAGATATACATCCCTACTGCTCAGTTTACTATAAGCCAGCTGCATTAGCAAACACATATGAAGTTCCGATGGTTCCAATGCCGAATAAGGAGGATTGGTTAGCACCGGAGTTTGTTTTGGGAGAAATCGTCTTGCCACCAAGATACAAAAGGCTGGCTGGACGAGCAAGGAAAAGGAGGAAGAAAAATTCAGATGAAAAGATAAGCACAAACACAAATCGTTGTGGACATGAAGGTCACAACCGAAGAACTTGTACTTTCTTCCCGAAAGAAGATTGACAGACTTCTTTTTTAGAGCTACTGTTGTGTTTCAGATATATTTTAAGATTACATGTTTTCAGTTTTTTTGCATTTTTCACTTTTACCTAGATAAAACATTACAATCTACTATTAGTTGGTAAAATTTCGTTTCAATAATTTGAAATGTTAAGATTTTCTACCTTGTGTTTATTTTTATAACAGATTATGTTTCAAATACGTGTTTAAATAATGTATCATTACCTATTTGATAATAATGTGCAATATATTCTTATTGTGGGGATTGTATCAGTCAATATATTTCAGATACATTTTTATATAATGTATCTTAAGTTAATTGAATAATGATGTATCTTATATAATAATTTTGTTAACAATATAATTATGTAAACTGAAATAAGAAGTGTCGATAAATGAATCAGAATAAGTAGTAATTAATTTATTTATGTGACTGGATAAATGAACGAGCCAACAACTAATTACAATAAATTGACCAAAATTATCAGAATGAATGAGTGTCAAGGTATCAGCTCCTACCAGAAGTAATGAGAATAAATGTTGTCTTTTGTTTATGAATTAATGAATCAGATACATTAAATTAGTAAAGTGTAAAAGTATCAGCTGAATAAATTGATCAAAAATTATCAGCATGAAAGAGTGTCAAAGTATCAGCTCCTACCAGAAGTAATGAGAATAAATGATGTCATTTGTTTATCAATTAATGAATCTGATACATTGCATTAGTAAAGTGTGGAAGTATCAGCTCTTACCAGAAGTAATAAGAATAAATGTTATTGTGTGTTTATGAATCAATGAATCTGATACATAAATGTTATTCATTTTTTATATCAAATTATATACGACAAGTGTGTACACCAATACAGTTCCTCAATAACAGGTGAAAAAATTGAAAGTTGATGTCAAACTAAACAAGTTTTAAGAGAAACACTGCTTGGGTACAAACATCTGAAAACACTAAAAACAGAAAAGTTTAAAGCTAGAGTTAATGTATCTCAAAAATAATAACAATGTAAAAAAGTGTCTAAGAACTGATAAATAAACTCTAATCAACATTGACCAAATCTTCTTGAGCTGGTTTTGTGGAATGACTTTTAGGCCTTGTTGGATCATCATTTTCACTAACGTATCCTGTCTTAGCCTTTTCAGTACTGTATTTCCATTATAGGGCTCCATATCGTGTACGGAGGTATTTTGAACGGAAACTAATTTTTGGAATAGGGATCCCATCGCTAAGGAACTCAGCAAAGGCAGCTACAAACATTTCCAATCCCTTCAAAAAATGAGGAATATACATTATAAAGAGAAAAAAGATACATTGTAATTCAAAGCAAAAACGTGCTAATACTTACAAGCTATCACTTTCTTGTTGCATAATGTCTTGTACGAATTCAATTTGAAATTCGTGCTCTGGTCCCAAAAGCATGCCAATTTGACTCTCCTTGTAAGCATCCAATGATGACCAGTCGGTTCGCTCAGTTTGATAAAATAAAACAACTGTCATGAAGGTAGGATGACAGCATCATCGCCAACTTTTTTATCTCACCAGACGACACTTTTATTCTTGTACTCAATGATGAATCGTAGACGCGTATGAGCCTCTCTTTTAAAGCAACAACAACCAACACCCAATGGAACTTACCATCTGAGTTCATCGGAATGTATACATCATTAACTAGATACCACGGTAATTCAGTCGGGATGGAAAATTCTTTGATTATGTTTTTAATTGACCTCTCGAAGATGAAACTACAATATCAGATACACACACGGATATACAAAATCTTGAATGATACATTATTGACTTTCAAAAATGTGTCAAATGACATGAGATCTACTGACATATACAGAACTAATAATATTATAATACTTGATACAAAATATATTATAACTTAACTTACTTAGGGTTAGTATATCAATTGATTACATATAATACTGATACATTAAAATACGAAATCTGAATTTGTTCATTTATGTATCATCAATTGATTAACTAACAAAAAACATTACAAAAATCGAAAGAAGAAGAACGAAAATCTAACCTTAGGTAATGAAGGTCGAGAAATTGCAGGAGCAAATTTTTGACCCTTTTTTTTGGAGGTTTTAGGAACCTGCGCTTTCGAAGATGAAGGACCATCCTTTTTCAACTTCCCAACTTTTGCCTTCGTCATTAACAATGGATCGTGGAGCCTTTTGGATCTGTTTTCAGCCCAATCAATATCTTCGTAATCATAAAGACGACTAGTATTGTTGATGGTGCATCATCCATGTGATTCAACAATTAGAGTAAGAACACAAAAATGAAAAATAAAGTCACAAAATGATTTCAAGAGATGAAATACTATCGATTTTGAAAATTGATAGATTAGGTTTGACAGAGAGAGACTTGATTTTGAAAATTGATAGAGAAATTAACTGTCGAGATAATGGAGAGAAGATTAAGGAGAGAAATCAGGAAGTGATAAACTATGATTTTTAGAATTGAGATTTATGTATCCGGGAGTTTAGATTTAGGAGACAAATAAGATATTTTAGAAGTTTTTAGAAATATGAGGGAATATTGAAAATTAGGGAAACATAATATGTGTATATCAGTAATTTTTCCTTACAATTACTAGTCAGTATATTGTTCTCTCATATATTTTTCTCTAAGGAGGTCAAAAAAATGAATCATACTGATTTGGACGGATCAAAATACACCGAAAAAAGAATTAAGTCATGACCCAATAGAACGCTTAATTTTTAAAAAAAATTAATTTTTATTTTATTTTCTTATAATTATCTGTCACGATCCAGACCGTCGTGATTGACACCCACATTAACCCTCCGGTGGGAGAACCACTACGACAACCCGACTAAGCAACTTAAAGAAACTAAAACATTTAAAGATACGGCAGCAGGTTTAAATGACGAATTAATATGGAGTTCCCATAAACTCTGAAGGTTTGATAAAACAACTAAACATAACTCTTGCGGAAATTCAACCCCTAGAACCTGAAAGTCATTGTACCAAAACTCTACTAATCAACAAGTCTAAGAAAAAGGGGGTGCGACCCCGAAACTAAACATAAGTAAAAGTCTAACTATGTAGTCTGAGTCCGAAAAAAATGGACTAAACAAATGAAAGATCTATGGCAGCCTGAAAGAACTGGCTCACCCTCGAATCCGGTATCGGTCAATGATCCCCTAGTTGAGGTCTATCAGTAGCCGCCTGAAGATGCCATGTACTCAACAAAGAATGAACAAGTGCAGTATCAGTACACGAAGCCACAATGTACTGGTAGGATCACGCGGCTACTCCAGTAAGCGAAATATAAGCAAGTAATTACAACACAGTAAACATACATATACAAAATGCACAATGCAATTATCATTTCAGGAGCAAGATACAATTTCTCAATATCAATGACAGGTAGACAAGAATGCAATAATCACAAGTGGTTCTCTCATGGAACCCACACACAAACTGTTAGTGTGCCGGAACGTGACACCCGATCCAATATACATGTGTCGGAACGTATCACCCGGTCCAATATATGTGTCGGAACGTGATACCCGGTCTAGTCAACACAACCGCAATCACAATCACACCCATAATGAACAGTACCCATAGTCACACAGTCAAGTAACAGGTTCATGGCATGTAATCGTGCACACATAATCATTTCATTAGGTTCAATTCACATTTCCCTATTCATATACACGCATGCATACAATGAAGCAATTAACAGACATATATCCCCCAACATGAAGTTGAACCATCACCTACCTCGAAACCAAGCCTGAATACTCCTAAGACACGTGAGCCTTCCCTTTCCGGAGTCTTTCAGCTCGTTCTTGATCTAAAACAAGCAATTAACACAAGGATCACTAAACAAGGTCCAATTTACCTGGATTATAACCAAAATTATCAACCCAAGGCCAAACCCAAGATCCTAATGTTCAACTAGGGCTTTTCCCACCATTAGCTTTAGGCCAAAACCCTTCTCCAACGATAATTACCCAAGATTCTAAGTTCTAAGAATCAAAAAAATGGATTAGGGAAGTAATTATCTTACCTTTAGCGCTAAAATTCGTGGAAATCTGTCAAGAAACTTCCTTGGTTCGTCCCTTAGCTCTTAAGAACGAAGTTTTGCAGAAAATAACGATTTGGGGGTTTTTCCCCGATTTAAGTCGCGACTGTCCCGCCACAGCGGTCCCCATCCAGCCACAGCGGTCCCCATCCAGCCACAGCGTCCCCGCCCTAGGGGGATAAATCCCATCCCGACAGCTTGCACGGAGACAGAAACTCAAAATTTGAGTTCCAAGCTCCCAATTCGCAACACACCTTCAACCCTTGACGTTCTAAAACTACCCTTTCACGCTAAGATCAGTTTCGGGAGTTCTACTCATCCGAATTCAATTCCGTAAAGCAATACAGGCTCCTTAACGTCTTGGCTATCCACTCATCTGATCAAACTCATAATTAAATCGCCCATCCATTACCAGATTTCCTTAGACCTCACCTGACTCAGATTTCGTCCAAGTCTGGCCTAGGCAAAAAAATTTCAAGTTACTACTCAGAAGTTTTCTGGACCAAATTCCTTCCCTATTGACTTTTTCATAATGACGGGAACAGGTCGTTACATTATCTAATTATATAATAATTTTTTTTCTTTGTTATGGCTATATATAACATAACAAATAAAAAAAATTAACAAGGTCTCTCATGAATCAATTTGAACTACAACCGAATTTTAAAATGGGTTGAACTGTTTATAAACGAACTAAAATACACTATCAATTAAACAAAAACATATACCAAAAACAATCACGAATTTTTATTTTTATAAATGAACAAAATCACCACAGATTTACACAAAAGTATCTACCAACAAAACAATAACGAACTAAAACACTCTATCATGAAATTTGGTGTTTATAAACAACCTATATACAATATCAATTACACCAACTCATCTACCAAATTTCTATCGCAAAATCTATTATTTTTAAACGATCTACAATATACCATGACATACAATTTTAATACGGTCAGATTTCGAACCAAATATCACGAACAAAACACCTAATTCCGTCTGTAACACAAACAAATATACAAGATAACAATAATGGAAAAAAGCACCAAATATGTTAAATACAGTCGTAATTTATCACACATACCTGATGTGTCCCATCGTCTGTTGTGTTGAATTAGATTGAAACACTGTTCGTATCGATAATTGAACAATCTTTCAGAATAGAGGAGCTAGAGAGTTTTATTTTGGTTGAAAAATCTTTTTTTTTTTATGGGAGAGAATGTATAACCAATCTGAGTAAATTGTGGGAGGTAAAAGAAGGGTAGAAAATCATGAAATGGAAGTAAATTGTGTTTCATTATTTTCTTCCATTAACGTTTCGATTTAAAAAAAATAAATATTATTTTCTATATTTGAAAAAAAAACTATTGTTATATTGGTGAAAAATAAAACTATTGTTATATAGTGGTTATTAAGGTCTTTAATTTGTATATTTATGTTTTTTTGCCATTTATTAATATCATTAATATCATCCTATATTTTTATACTTAAATATTAAATTGTATGTTATTTAAGGTGAGAATCAATTAAACAATTTTCTGTACTAAAAAATTTTATTCTTGAAATCTTATACTATGTTGAGAAACTTGGAGGGGAGCCAAATCGATTTGCGAAATTTGTGAAAGTTTTAAAGTATTATATAATAGATTTTGGATTTAATTTTACTTTTCTTAATCTTTTTTTACCATATAATTGGACTGTGAATTAAGTAAAGAAGAAAAAGGAGGAACACGTGGCTACGATATTAACACGCTAACACGGATTATTATTGTTTTTCTTTCCTATCGGGTCTACTTCTCCCTCTATATATCTATTTATTTATATAGATGATGAGTTGTTTGGTTTGAGGTATAAGATAAATTAATTTTAATATATAAAACAATATTATTAGGGATTATTTGGTTGGGAGCAAGTTATTTTGGATAATTTCGGGATAAGTTATTCTATCAATATATGAGATAACTTGTTCTATCACTAAGGTATAAATTGTTGGATGAATAATCACAGGACTACTTAATATCTCCAACCAAATACAATATAAAATAATCCTATATTTTATTCGTGGAATATTATACCTTATACCTCACACCAAACGACTCATTATTTTATAGCTTATACCATGTTTGATTTTCGATATTTTAATTCGCGTAAATTATGTGAATTTTTAATGGAAACCAATAGTTGTACTAATTATAGGGAAATTTACGTGTTATTTTATATGGGATAGAAAATGGATGTGGAATAAATAATACACGTGTGTACGATTAAAACGTGAAGAAGAGTATCCTTACTATGACTAATTAATAAATAAAAAAAAATCCTCATACTACTTTATTCTTTGTACAACAATTCTTATATATTTATATTCTCCATTCGAATATTCTTGTAGGCATCTCTGACCCTACATTCTATTTTACTTTTCAAATATAGAATTTTCTATTCTTTCAAACAATCAACTCCAATCCAATTTTTTATTTTACTCTCTAAAGAAGAATTTTTTTTCTCTCTCATCAATATATATTATTATATATTTCTATTTTATTCTTATTTTCTTATTTAATGATAGAAATTCTTTATTTCTTTTTCCCAATAATTACTTTATATAATTTTCATGTGATATAAAAAAAAAAATCAAAATTTTTATTTACTATAAATTATATTTTATTCTAGATTTTTAAATAACATAAATTGTAAGAAAATATTATATAATATACAAATTAATGGACAAATTCAAATAAAAGTGAAATACAATTATATAAACACTCAATTTTCGAAATTATTACGTTGCTCCCATAAATGCCCTATTAATGCATTACGGAGTTGAAGATGAACATTTTTGTCCTTAATTTTTTTATGTCTAGCTAAAAATTATTCAAATCGGAGATTTTCATCTACCACTATTTCTGTCGTTGGAGTTAGATGTAACACCTCGGTCTTAGAAAGAGCTAATTTTAGAAAGAATTAAATTAGAAATAACCAAATTTAGATTTGTGCAAGTTAGTCTTCAATTGTGAGTTTTGATTCAACTTTAAACGACCATAACTTTCAACATGGGATGATTTAGGTGGCCCATGAGACATCAAATGAAAGATCTTTGAGTCTTCTTTCCAACGCGACTGAGTTTGCTAAATTCCGAGTTCGGATGAAGGAGATATGCCCGTTTGAGTTCAGCCTGTCCAGTTAAGGAAATTCATCTGAATTATGGAGGGTTATTTTTGGTCTTTTCCTTACCCCACATAGTTCACACGTTTTTCCACACAAATTCGGGGTCAAAGCTGATTAAAATCAGTTTACGCTAAAGTCTAAAACGTTTGGAAAGTTAGGGCAAAGTTCAAAGAGGAGAAAAGGGATAAAAGATTCAAGCGTTCAAGATTTTCTTGCGATCGTCGAGGGATTTCGCCAAGGATTTGATCCTGACGAGGTATGTAAGCTTTCATAGTGATGAGTTCGTTCACCCTCACGCTAAACATGAGTTTCTTGATTTTCCTTCGTCCATGAAAATCCGTGTAATGAAGTTCTTGATGAGTTTTCTTGAAGTTTTGTTCTTAAATCTTTATTGTTGGAGTTTGATGAGTTCTTGAGGTGAGGGTTTGAGTTTGAGGGTTGTTCTTGAGAAGATTTGAGTAGATTTTCATTTACTTATGTTGGGTATACAAATCTAATAGAGTTAGGAAGAAATCAATCGATTCTAGGTGAATTAGGGTAAAAAATCGAGTAGAAAAATTCGTCAGAAAGTTCTCGGGAGGGGGTGGCGCGACGCGCCATTGATGCGCTAGGGAGGATGGCGCGCCGCGCCTGCAGTGCGCCATATTTGGGCTTCTGACGTTTGGGGCTGGCGCCCTGCGCCAGGGTCGCCTGCCCCCGTTCGTTTTTCATCGTTTGTTCTGTATAAGTTCTTTTAAAACGTATCCTTGCTCTCTTCCTGATTATAACTATTCAAACTACATCTAATCATTGAGAAATTCGTATATCCAAATCATAATTCTTGAATTCACATTTTCAAATTCAAGATAAAGTTAAGAGTAACGTTCGAGGGAGTTCTTTTGAGTCCTTTTGAGAAGTCATTTGCAAACTTTTAAAATTTGTTTTAAGACTTGAGTACTTGAATATGAGGATGAGGAGAGTTGAGTTTCATTTTTCAAAATGAATATATGGGAACTAAGTATTCCCAAGAGTAAATGTTTTAGATTTAAAATGAGAGGAAACTTTGATTTCCAAATGAGTTCATGAGGAGTTTTAAGCACTATCTCTTTTAAGAGAACCTTTTGAGTAATAATCCCAAAGTTTGAGGATGAGAAAATGTTTTTAAACATATAAGCATGAGTTATATTATTGGAAGTAGTATTGAGCACCGATATGGGGACGAGTTCAGACAACTCAAAATCCTCATAAACCATGTATGCCAACATGGGAAAAGAGTCATATTTTTTAGATGATTCCTTATTGCTTTTAAGCATAGCTTAGTGGATCCACTTAGTTGAGAATGTCATATACTCCGGCAAGGTATAGGAAAGTTCTGGCAGCGTGGGCGAGACGTTGTATCATCACATAGCTCATAGTGATGGTTGTCGGTTAGAGAATCTCCCAAATTAGAGTAAAAAAGTTATTATTGTATTTTTTAATACATTGAGTTACTATCTACTGTTCTAAAAGCTTTCTTTATAATGCATCTTTATTGTTGCTTTTATATTAAATTGAGTTAAGTATTTCTGAGTTTGATTATCTTTGAGTTTCTTTGAGTATCCTTGAGTATCTTTGAGTTGAGTTGAGTTGAGATGAAGTGAGTATGTCCTTCCCTTTTATCAGTTCAAGCTTATGTATGTGCTTTAGAATTCCCCTTGCATGCTCGTACATTTCATGTACTGACGCCATTTGGCCTGCATATTTCATGATGCAGATACAGATAATCAGGGTCATCAAGATGCGCTCCGTTGATACCACTTGCAATCCAGAGTTTCTTTGGTGAGCCTCCTTGCTTCCGGAGGATCCCCGTTTACTTTTCAGTTTTATCAAGATATCGTGTGTCTTGTCCCGACGTCTATCATAGTATTTAGAGGCTTCGTAGACAGTAGTGTTTTGAGGAGTCTTTTCATTTCCATTGTTAAATGTTTAAGACTTGAGTTGCCTCTTTTGGCCAGTTGAATGTTTTCTTTAAAATATTCTGAGTTATCTATTTTGAGACTGTTTGAGAAAATCTTTACTTTTGAGTTCATCTAATATTGAATAAGTCTTCCGCTGAGTATTGAGCCAGGTCAAGGGTTCGCTTGAGGGCCAACAATTGTTCTCGAGTGCCGGCCACGTTCAGGGTGTAGGCTCGGGGAGTGACATTGGAGCTTCTACGGCATCTTGAATTGGTGCATTAAGATTACGTTCGTCCTCAATTATCATGTTGTGCAGTATAATGCATGTAGTCATTATATCATGTAGCACTTCCTTTCTCCAAAAACGTGACTGTCCTGCAATAATTGTAAAACATGATTGCAAAACTCCG
This sequence comes from Solanum etuberosum, assembly GCA_029582245.1. NCBI lineage: Eukaryota > Viridiplantae > Streptophyta > Magnoliopsida > Solanales > Solanaceae > Solanum > Solanum etuberosum. Next base: position 32,927 of record JAJONR010001772.1, read on the forward strand.
AAAGCACGTTCAATATCTTTTCGACATGATTCTTGTTTCATCACGAATTAATTATTATGTAATGTATTGTATTTTATCTAGTATTTAAATTATTGTGTTATGTATTGTATTTTTATCTTGTATTTAAATTATCATATTATGTATTGCAGTTTTAAATTAAATTTTTCATCTTATCATTTTAATTTTATTTATTCTTTATAGTGAAAATTAATAATAAAATCAAATTATATTATTGTCGAAAATTAGAAAAAATTAAAATACTATTAATTCGGGATGAAAGTAGTATATATTAAATAATATATTTTTTAAAATATTATATTACATTTAAAAAGAATTATGAATATTAGATATTTAATTAATGACATTATATGTAAAATAATATGTTAATTAGAAAGTAATAAAAATAATAATAAAATATTAAAAAAGTGAAATATAGAGTGTGAATAGTAGTACTACTATTCACCTCTCTAAATATGAAGAATAGAGAGTGATATGGCGGTGGGTTGAAGTGTCCATTTTCTATTTTACTCTCCAAATATAGAGAACAGAGAATAAAATAGAGGTGGGTTGGAGATGGTCTTATTTAAAGTTTAAAGGTCAAGATTATATTATATTAACAAATATCATAACCATATATAGTTAAGTTAACTAATTTTAGAAAACTACTCTCTAAATTTAATAAGAATTACAATATATTTCATACAAAATTTGATATTTATTAATGTCATTAATTTCATCTTATATTTTTATACTTAATTATTAAATTGCATGAGGGAAGTGCTATGACTAGGAGTATGATGTTGAATTGTTAGTTGTGGAAATTTAAGAAGTTTGAGAAATTTGTGAAAGTTTTAAAGTATTATATAATAGATTTTGGATTTAATTTTACTTTTTTTAAATCTTTTTTTGCCATATAATTGGACTATGAATTAAGTAAAGAAGAAAAAGGAGGAACATGTGGCTACGATATTGACACGCTAACACGGATTATTATTGTTTTTCTTTCCTATGGGGTCTACTTCTCTCATACTATATTATTCTTTGTACAACAATTCTTATATATTTATATTCTCCATTAGAATATTCTTGAGTATGTCAAAGGTGATCTATTAAAAATATTTTTGTCTCACATAAATAAAGATAAAGTGTATATACACTCACCTTCCTTATATCCTATTTATGAAAATATACTAAATATATTGCTATTCTAGCACATGGTTGAATTAAGTAATGACTTGGAAAAAGGTATCATATGATTACAAAAAAAAATACTAATAATTATGCTATTCTTCTAGTTTCCATTTTGGGTCAATGGAACAAGAAAGTTTTTGTCTTGTTATTTAAGTTTCTATTTTGGGGGGTCAATGGGACACAACCATTGTGGGGTTAATTAACACACGGGTGCTACACATTTGTGCAACTTTAAAGCACTAAGCAGGCGTTTGGTCATGCGATACCATATCATGATATGAAATCGTGAGATGGAATCAGCGTTTGGACATGCGATTTTACGCTGATTTCATCTCATGACTCCATATCATCAGATGTGATTTCATATTCTCCAAAAATCATGATATGAAAATTCCATATCATGATTTGAGATATTTTTAATACAAAAATTGATCCACAAATTTAAATTTTGTTAAAACAACCCCACATTTATATTGTCACGACCCAAATTCACAAGTCGTGATGGCACCTATGTTCCCAACCAATAGGTAAGCCAACCCAACATATTTTACCAATTTTAACTAACTAATGAGGTAAAAAGGTAAACAATGAGTAAAAATCTCCAACACTAAGTTCTTTATAAATACGAAATGCGGAAAGCTAAAATACTACCCAAGAATTGGCGTCATAAGTACAAGAGCTTCTAAATATGATGCAAGTCTGAAACTAAATGACAAATCCAAACATAAGGGATATCCTGTCTGAATACTAAAACAACAAAATAAATAAAAGATAGAGAGAGGTGTGGACTATGGAACAACCAGGCAGCTCACCACAACTCCAAGATACTCCAAGCTCGGACTCAAAAAGCTCCACGAGAGGTGCTCGTATTAGGAATCGAATCTGCACCACAAAAGAGTGCAACAAGTGTAGTATGAGTACGAAACAACGTGTACCCAGTATATCTCATAGACCGACAACAAAGAAGTAGTGACGGGAGTTCATGTAAGAAAATCAGTTCTTTACTTATACAAGTCTATATTATACTTACCAGACAAGTTCAACAACTAAGGCTAATCAAACTTCACGTAATGTACAACCACCAATACAACACGTAATCATCAAGAATGAAGGATGTCATGATATGCAATGCAATATGACATCATGAAACGATATGCCTCAGATACCAAGTACTCTCTCAACCGTATATACATGATACTCCTCGGAAATACATCGAGAGTTCATGACCCATGGGGGACTCGCGAGGTCCATATACCGACACAGACGATCTCCACGTGTCTGTGCGGACGATCTCCGCGCACTATCATAAAATCAAACAATTTCCGCACGGACGATCTCCACGTGCCCAAATTATAATCTTAATATCTCACCATCCCCAGCACGGACGATCTCCACGTGCCCAACTTATACTCAATTTAATGTCAACGCGTGTGCACAATATGATATCAATGAAAAGGGATGATGATGCATCTCAATCAAATATCAATATGATATGTAATCACCTCAGCTATCACAAGTATACGGGTTCAAATAAGAACACAATCACACATAATAAATCAGTCAATAATATATCAACTAATGCCCATATGCTTTGGTATTCTCGGATTACAATCCACATTCTATAGTAATAAACTTTCCCTTTATAACACTGGTACTCGTACCACCGCCCGTCACACCATTGGTACGAAACTCCATCTTTCGCCCTTACCCATGGTCTATTCCGTTTTTAATCTTTAATTGGAAAACGTCCTTCAATGAAGTCTGAAAGTCTTAACATACCTTAAAAACCGAACACGTGCCACGAGTCCTCAAGATTTTACCTTCCCCTTTCGTAAAGCTTCAAAATATCAATCTATAAAATATACCTTATTCGTAAGTAAAAGAATTCACAAGACATCCCATTATAAAACCCGAATATTTCACTATTTTTTTACCGAAGTAGTAACTATTCAAATTATATTACTAAAAGTAACAATGGATCTACAAGCAGTAGCGATTGAAAAATAGCCTCACCTCAATTTACCCTAACCATTCTTGGCATAAACACTTAAAAAAATATTAAAGTATACGCCTAAAATCATTGTACCATCTCACACCTAAATTAACCTTAAAACCCACTTTGGAGCAATTAATTTATTTACAATATTTTAATCCACATGCATTATCCCACTCAAATAATCACTGTAATAACTATCTAATGACTAACCATTATTCAATGTATAAATATTCTCATTTAAAGTCAAAGAGAGTTTCACAGAAATTGATAATTTCCAACTAAATTAGCATTCCAATTATTTCCATTAAAAAGTAGTAAATTAAAGTATACCCAGTAACCCACTATTCATAACTCATCCCATTTAAACCAAAGATTGAGATATATAAGGCTTAATAATACCTGCAACAGTAAATTGAGATCGAGTTCTCTCCGAGAATTTCAGCCGCAATTTGTTTGACTTATGAGTAAAAGAACAATAAATCCCTTTTTAGTTAATTTAATTCTACCCATGAGCCAAGTGGTAAAAGGGTATCCAAAAAAATTATGGACTTGGCCCATCAACTATTCAACTATATTAATTCTTTAACAAAAATTCATCAACTAAATACTCGTAGTTATCGAATGATTTAAAAAATTTCATTTAAATTACGGGAAGAGTCAAAATAGTCCTAGTTCTCAAAACGACCTAGCGGGTCATTACATATATCTACCTAACCATTTATTTCATATGTAAATAAAATTTATGATCACATCATTACTTTTTAAAATTTATTATTCTCACCTACATAAAATTTATTGTTCTCACCAACATATAGTCACTTTAACTCGCACCAACCGATTGTTGAGTAATAAATTTGTTCTCTTCATTTACTCCAACACCTAATTTATTACTTCTACCGTTTTGTATTTATTACAACTCAAAGTAACAATGGTGGTTCGTCTTCTCGGTCACATCATTGAGAAATGCAAGTTCAATGTGAGGAAATTGTCTGTACTATGTGGGAGGATTATATTAAAGACTAGTACACTACAATTTATGTTCAATTTTTTTAATTAAATTAAAGTTAGATGAAACAGTTACTTAAGTGGAGAACAAATAACTTTGTAAAAATTTATTATGTGATTTTATAATATTTCGTTTATTTGGTAAGATTGAATAAACAATTGGGGCTATTTTAATAATTTTACAACTTATGAGATTCTTATGTTTATAAGAAAATATACAACACAAAAGTTCTATATCGCATGTCCAAACAAAACTTCAATTTCATCTCATAATTCCATATTATGATATCATATCATGATACCATATTGTATGGCCAAAAAATAAATTTTAAAAATTGGAATTGTGTTTGATCAAAAATATAGACGGGAGTTATTTCAATTTTGTGAGTAACATGATGTGAAAACAGTTTTTGGGTATTTTTCAATTTTTTTAAATTTCAATTTTACAGTCGAAAGTATTTTTCGAAGTTTAATTTTAAAAAAATTCATGACCAAACCTCACCTTATATTCCAAAGATTTTGTTGACAAAATAAATATTTGTTTGAGTTGTGTGATATATGGTAATTATTTTTTTTGGCTTATCATTCGATTTTTGATATTAATGTTGGGATCTTGACTAATCAAGATCTCTGATTGAAAGTTTAGTGATTGACTATCCTATCATTTGCCTTTTTCAAATGAGACCTTTTTTTTTTCAAAAATCTAAGCTAGAATTAGAATTGATCTAATATATTGCGATGTGTGATTTGATTAAAATTCTGATTTTATAGATTCGAAAGAAGAAACTGTTATCCCAGTCAATTCAATTGGAATGTCCTGGACCTATCTCAACATAATTTTTATTAATAATTTAATAGATAATTTATTTTGATTTTTTTTTCTAATATTCCATATTCGTATTTAAATTTAACTAACTAATAACACTTGTGATAATTAAGACATGAGCCAACTATTGTAAGCTCTAAAAAGGTGTGGCTAATTCAATTCAAAACTCTCCATTCATATTCTATATATTCATTTTACTTGTCCATATTATGGCCATGTTGTAATTGGGGACACAATAATGAGATGTTAGATAATAATGAGTCAACATTTTCTTTGTGTATTTTTTATATTTTGACTTTTTTTTACTCAAAATACACTTTATCACTATTAATCGTTTGACTTTTTAGATTAAAACCATCATACAATATAATGTATATCAAAGCAGAAAAAAGTTCTAGTACTATGTTGAATTCTCATTACCATTCATTATTTATTAAAAAATATTCACGTACTTCACTAATAAAAGAAACTTAATTCCTAACATTAGGGACGTGTTAAAAATAATAATTAAACTTTCTTTGTTTCAATTTATTTATTTATCTGTTTTTTTAGTCCATTTAAAAAAATAACTTTTTCTTTTTTTGGTAACTCTGTAGTTCTAACTTTTCATATGAATGTTTAAAACTACAAAATTAAAGGACTTTTGCATATATTCTGCATATGTTTAATTTGGAATCCGGAGATTTAAAAATTATTTTTAGTTCTTTGAATCAAGTTATAATCAGACAAACAAATTAAAACGATAAAGATGGTCAAAATTAATATCCTTATATTTTCATTTATTAGCTAAGTTTGCCCTTTGTTATTCTATCCGACTATTTGTGCCTTGCCATCATGAAACTTATCACATATAGCCTCAAATCGGATAAAAACACACAAATTAAAATAAATATCTAATTTTATTTAAATTATCCGATTTCCTCCTTTAACCTAACCCGACCCGACCCGACCCGACCCGATCGTAACACTCTTCCTTCTTCTTTCTCCTCCACCCAATCTTTTCATATTTTGGAAGTCACACCAACCATGAGAGAGTTTGGAAATTAAGGAGCACAAAATGGACATGAAGAGAAACAAGTTATACGATTAAGTGGGTCGAATCAAATTAAAATAAAATTAGGTATTTTATTTAATTTGAGTGTTTTCATCCGATTTGAAAGTATACGTGATAAGTTTCGTAACAACGAAAATATGAATAATCTGATAGTGAAATAAAGAACAAACAAAAGTAATGAAAGATAATTTTATTCTATTTGGGTGTTTCCATATAATTTGGGTAAAAAGACACTAAAACGATGTGACATTTGGAAAGGGTAAAAAATTACACGTTTATAATTAATATTTTTGTACGATACATAATTTGAGACGGAACATATTAAAAAAATAGTGATGGTGTCACTCTCTTATAAAGTGACTAAATAAAATTGTGTAGCATACGTGTGCCGCAACCACGATTTGTTTCCTTAAACAACACAGTTTCTGTCTCATTGACTCAAACCGGAAGAAGAAAATAAACAAGAAAATTAAATAAAATAAATTAAATATTTAAAAATCATATGAAAAGTTGACGGTCTATTAAAAATAATGGTTTTATGCCATAAGGTAGAGATAAGATGTACACATTATAATCAATTCTCTCTAAATATATTTATGAAATTATATTGAATATATTGCACGCAAAATTATACTAAAACGAAATACTATAAATTGTAATCTATGTCATATTAATATGACAACAAGACATAGTATTTTAAAATGTTGGTTAAAACATAAACAATTTGACATAAAAAAATAAAACGTGATTTTAAAATGTTGGTTAAAACATAATCAATTTAACTTTAAAAAATAAAATGTGATAAATACAAAATGAACGGAATATATTTTTAAAATCTACTAACTCACTACTTTTGGTCAGTCTCTTTTTCAATATTTATGTTCACATACCAAGAAGAAGAAATTGACCAATAAAACTTTTAGCAACCAATTAATAGATTACGTGTCCGTGTCTAGATCGTAGCCATGTGTTCCTTTTTTCTTTACTTAATAATTATATATATATAAAAACAACTTCATACTTTCACAAAATTTCTTAAACTTCCAAAACCAACAAATTCAACAACATAGACTCCTATTCATAGCACTTCACTCACTACAAAGTTTTGAATACTATTGACTATTATAACAGACGTGATTATTCCAAAAAAAAAAAAAAAAACAATTTCCTCGATATGAATGATAATAACTTCAAAGATCATTACTTATATGAAACATCATCATCTTTAGAGAGATCGAGAGGAGCTCAAGATGAAGGAGTGTTCCTACTAGCTTCGAGTCAACCTAAGAAACGTGCGGGGAGGAAGAAGTTTAAGGAAACTCGCCACCCAATTTATAGGGGAGTGAGGAGGAGAGATAATAACAAGTGGGTTTGCGAGGTGCGTGAGCCTAGTGAGCAAAAAAGAATATGGCTAGGGACTTACCCTATTCCTGAAATGGCGGCTCGAGCTCATGATGTAGCTGCATTAGCACTTAGAGGTAATCTAGCTACTTTGAATTTCGCCGACTCTAGTTGGAGGTTGGCGGTGCCGGTATCAAAGGATCCTGAAGAATTACGTCAGGCCGCTATGAAAGCGGCTGAGGCATTCCATCTGGATACTGAATTAGTTGGAGTCGATTATATGAATGATGAAATCAATTATAGTGACGGAGTGAAGTATGAAGAAAATATTGCTGTTGGTGGGGCCAGTGGAAGTGACAATAATAATTTGGTGGGTAATGAAGTGAATAACATACAAAATATGGAGATATGTTATAATAATTGGGGAGACAATAATGAAATGTTGAAAATTGAGGGATCATCATGGCAAGAAAAGATGACTGAGGGGCATTTGTTTTCACCAACTCCCCATTTAGATAGTTGTTTTAGTTGGGATGATGTGGAAAGTGATGTGGAAGTGTCTTTGTGGAGCTATAATATGTAATTATGTTGTTTGGAGTATCTGATATGAGTGCATGATAATATATAGGTTTAATTCTTCATTACATAACTTAAATGATTTGAGGTATGAATTCGAGTTATGTGGATATGTGTGTTGCGATATGATTAATAAATGTATGCTATGACATATATATTAAGTATAGATTTTTTGATTAATTAAAGTTATTAAACTAAAATTAATAGATGTAATTCTTTTATACACTGATATATCGTTTATAAGATATCTCGTGTAATAGCATATATATTAATGTAAAGTGTAAATCTACATAATAAAATTAAATAATCAATTAACCTATACTTCTTGATCATAGATGTAGTCAAAGTTTCCAAGATGAGTTAATCATATTTGGTGTGGACCCTACCCCAACCTTTATTGCATCGATAAGTTGTGTGGCAATTTTTTTGAAGAATCCACACAACAAAGATAATTGATACCAATATGAGGATTGTTGGATTCTCATCACCAACCAGCTATTAGTTACAATGATTAATTACTTGTCCTAAGCTTTAGTCTAGTGATAAGAGCACATTACATAATGTGTAAGTGAGACGGTAGACGTATGATATTAATTCTAATCATATCATTAACTTCTTAATAGTGATCAAATTTTGAGATATTTGATATTCTATCTTATCACATTTAACTGTCATATATTAAATTTTACAAAAAGTTATGCTGATTTTAATATTAAAAAACTCAAACATTGCACAATCACTTAAAATACAGGTATGTTATAAATAAAAGGAAAATATTAAACTAAAATAACAAAGAAAAGGAAAGAAATAGTAGTAATTATGTTTTTGCTTCTATCTTGTATATCTTTATTTCACATAGAATGGAAGGCTTTATAAGCCTTCAAACTTGGAGTAGTATACTTGCTACAGTGATATACTTGGCCTCCAAGATGAGTGGGCCCCATCCACATGTACATCAAATTCTTTGTTTTACAACACTCCCCCTTGGATATTCATGTAAAAGAAAAAATTCTAGTAAAAGAAAAAATATGTATGATTATAATTAAGACGCATTGTTTGTTGCCTCATTACAAAATGCTTGAAGGAAGCTACTTGTAAGTTTATTGAATGAACCTACTTGTAGAGCTACTTGTAAGTTGCTTATAGGAACCTGTTTGTGTAAAGTGCTTATAGGAACCTGGTTGTGGAGCTTCTTGTAAGTTGATTATAGGAATCTGCTTGAGGAGTTGCTTATAGATACCTGCTTACGGAGCTGCTGGTAATTGTCTTCTTGATTTTAAGCTCATCCAGAAAATTATGTAATGGACATCCATGATATGATGTAGTTGTTACTCATTGGAGTTCATCAATAGATAATGTGCCTCGTTAAAACCTTACTAGGAAAAAACCCTGTGGAAAAAAGTCCTAGTGAAGAAAAAAGAGTACACATATTTAGTAATACGCATTGAGAGCTACCTAATTAAAAACCTTACCAGGAAAATCCAGTGGGACAAAACCTTGGTTAAGGGAAAAAGAGTGCAGCGCATATTATACTCCCCCTTAAAATATCATTTAATCCTTGTAAATAACCCCTCCCAATCTTATTCTTCTTTCCAAATATTAGTATTATTTGTGTCTTTATCACCAAATCACGTTCGTGAAGATGTTGCATTCTTGAGTTTATCCTTATATATCATTTTCTTTTTCCTTGGATATGTTGAATTCAGTCAATACATCCTTGACAATCACTTAGTTTGTGACCTCATCGGTGTAGATAAATTGCTCATTCAACTTGTTTCTAGCAATAGCCAAGTGACAGAGACTTTCATAATAATAGAATTGATTGTCTTGGAGAATAATATGATATAAAAGTATTTTCAGATGAAAATAAATATCTTTCTTGAGATAAAACTTCATAATTTCCTGCAATTTCATCATCAATAAACCTTGACACAATTAATCAGAATAAATAATTTGTATCGATATTTGATTCACTCTAATATTTCCACCGATAAGAGTGATGTTATATTTTGCATGCATATTAACAAAATTATTATATCATGAATAATAATAGCAGGATATATAAGTGCACCAATTGCACCATGACATGGTACTTTCTAATCATTTCAATGAGATCTAAATCGATCTTTATGTTATGCGATCTTACAACCATTGGGGTACTATTCAATGGAATCGCTTTATAACCTTTTAAATCCTTCAAGGATTTTCATATAATATTTACTGTCTAGCTAGACATGATAATCATTCATCATGCGTATTCAAGTTTTTCATATATTGTCAGACTGAAAGAAACCTCATTGCATCCACCTTGGGAGTATACATCTCTATACAATAATGTCAGGACTTTTGTAAAAAAATTCTTTATTTTTCAATGCACAACCCGTACTTTATATTTTACGATTTTGCTTATTGCACAATAATTCATTTGTACCCCACTGACATTACATCTTTGTATATGGACAAAATAAGTCCAAACATCACTTTTTCAAGTGAATAAAAATATACTTGAATTATATTTTCTTTGCCCGATCATTTATCTGTCAACTCTCGACAGATTTAATATCAAGATCCTCATCTCCATTTATAAGTTTGAGCGCTGCATTATATTTTAAGATATCATCGACGATTATTTGATATCGATTCTATGTGACATAACTTATCAAGCTCACTTTATTTTTCATCGTTTTCAGGTACATGAACCTTTGCCAAGGTTTTTATAAAGTGTTATGTCAGGGTGCTCTTTCTAAAGCATTTATCTCATTATTATGACCATCTTGATCATTTGCTCTTTTTCTTCTTCAAGAAGTTTTATCTTTCGAATCGATTAATTTATCACGCTTCAAGCGTGCCATAAATTATGTCTTTCAAGGACTTTTCATTAGAGCATTTATAACTGGATTATAACATAGAGTCAGAGATGCGTCTGACAATTGACTTAAATTATCTCTTCAATGAGGATCATACCAATGATAATTCATTATGTATAACTTATTTTCGAGTTGCTTATCTCCCCCCTAATGTTAGAGAATCTAACATTCTTCCAACCATATTTTGGGACACTTCTTTGTGCATTGCGTAATGGTGGAGCAATGGAATAATATACCGTACATTTAAATTTCTAGATGAGAATTATTTGATTCCTGATCCTGAACCAATTATGATAGGGGAACCTTGTTAGCTTGATACGTACAAGTGTTGTTATACTTTAAATAACACATCCCATACCAAATTCCTTTTGGGAGTTCTGTTCTCATAATGGTTTAGCTATAATTGGAGGCATATTATTTCTGCTTAAACCACTTGGATATAAACCAACATCATCACTATAATTTTATAATTTGAAATGTGCTCTTGATTTAAATTCGAGCAAACAATCTATGAAAAAATCAAATTGCAAGTTGATGATAAAGCACATGTGACCATAACATAGATGCATCTATATAATAGTAAATGGTCGACATGACAGGTGAACGGGCACATATTCACCTTTTTATACATTTCAAAATTCCAGGAGATATAATCTCAACCTTAGCTGGTGCAATGATAATTTTATCATGAGAAAAAACAATACAAGAGAATTCTTGAAGAATTTATTATTTATATAACCACATTAATTCTCATTTATTTTCGTATCATATTTCAACCGCAATGGTCATCAACCGGTCAGGCCAACTCATATTTATTTCAATAAACTTGTAGTTTGTTTTGCATGTGATTCCATCATCATGCTCCTATTTAGTTACCACAAACAATATGCAAATATGGGTAATCTTTCACGTAAATATTTATAACCCACTTTGATTGTAGTAATATGAAGATCTTAAATCTTTCCATATTTTGTAGTCTCAATATTTTTTTCTTTGACTATTTCTTTAAAACTTAAAAAGTTTCTTTCGAGACTACAATTTCAATATCATGAGCAATTTTATTTCTTTGGTTAGTAGCACATTAGCTCACAAAAGGTCACAATTAACATTGGATACTACCACGTATTTCATAACATTGTCTGTGTGGTAAACATCTCTTTAAAGGAGAAATTTATATCGCTATTGTCATGGTCAAAATCATTACAAGCAAAACTTGTTTCTTGATTTACTTTTGTCATTAGTATCTCCTCCCTTTTGTTTAATATCTGGCAAAATATATTTTTTTGACGTTAAGAGATGCGTAATCAATGACAATTTTTTGTGGTCAAGAATTATTTCCTTCTTTTGCCATTTCGATAGTTCATCATAAAATGTACCACAATATTTGTGATGTACTAAAAATACTTGACCAATGACCATTTATACCGACATAAAATTTCTTTATTTCTCTCTAACCTCCCATAGGGGTGAGTTGTGGTATTTATTAAATCATACATGAATATGTCTTTGTTTATAATTTTCATCATCTCTTGACACATTCACTTACAAGAATGGTCCACTTTTCATGATACTTATCACAAGTCACATTCTCTTCAAGAAATTGACCATAATCATATATACATGCTTCATAATTATTCCTTTCATTAGAAGTTCATTGTCATGCTTTGAAATTTATCATATTCATATGGCATACCTCGACATCACTTTTGAAAGTCAAGTGTATCACCACTTTTTCATTCTTTTCTTTGATGGAGGATTTATAAAATCAAATTTGTTTGCACGTACAATAATCGCGTGCCCAATACCTTTCATACCAAATTTGATGAAAAAAATTACCTTCATATTTTGAAGGACTATTTGAAAAAAATTACAATGATCTTCATTTTTACCACAATGATGACTATTATTATTTTGTCTTTTGTCACACCCACATTCATTATACAATCTCAATAGTCATCTTTTAGACTTATCATGTACTGCTACCACATTCATTTTTGAGAATGAAGTAAAATCATGTGTTTCATAATTTTCATCAAGAGCTTATTAGTTTGCTCAGTCATCATTAAGTCGTCACTATGGTGCATTAGGACTTAAATCCAACATCTTACTCTCTTTGTAACACCTCAGATCTCAAAACGAAGAAAATCCTAATTTTTAGAAAATTTGGTGCCAGTACCAACAGAACCACCCACGGACCGTAGGTGGGGTTCCGTCATTAAGGCCCAAATCTTTATAGTCTCTGATCCCACCCACGGTCAACCAGTACGGTCCGTGGTTGAAATTACGGACCGTAGGACTGACTGTAGGTGAGGGTCAGCAGATAGTTAGAGGGAAATTGGAGTTGGGTCAACTTCAAACGGTCATAACTCTTAGAAAAAAAGGAATTAGGTGGCCCATGACCTATCAAATGAAAGATAATTGAATCCTCTTTCCAACGCCACCAAGTTTGCTAAAATCTCATCTCCGAGTAAAAAGTTATGCTCATTTTAGTGAAGCCCTGTCGGGCAGACTTGACCCACGACCCCTACCTACGGTTGGTAAGTCAACCCATGGACCGTAGGTCCCTCCGTGGGTGGCCTTCGTCAGAATTAAGTCAGGATCGTTTTGGTCCTTTCCCCTATGCGTTGGGCACTTAAACTACATCGTTTGAACCGTAAACTACGTAGTTTTAGTTAGTTTAAGCCTAGTAACTTAGTCAGATCTTTCCCTAAGCGATTCATTTTCTAAAAATTCATCAAACTTATAACAAAAGAGGAGAAAAGAGGCGACCCAAACCCTTCCAAGAACGGAACAGGTTTTCTTCAGTTCCAGCCCCGAAATTGAGGGATTTCTCCGTAGATTTCGTCACCAGGTATGTGGGATTTCACTAGTGGGTTCCTTTCATCCACCAGGTCCCTAGAATTCAGTCAGATTCTTGATTCGCCATATATTGTTTACACCTAGGGTTTCTAAAACCTTAGATATTGATTGTGATTTAGCTGTTAGAGTATTCTTAATCAGATTATCATATTTTCGTGGAACCGTTGCTTAGTTCTTTGCATGAAACTCAGAACCCTAGTTGTGTAGATTCTCTTAGTTCATGAATTACACATGCTAGGTCCGTTAAACAGATATACATGCTTCAGTTTTTGAATGTCACATTATCAGTACATAATTGTTACATTCTCAGATTTTTCATGTCCGTATTTTGAGCTATTCAGCATTTCAGTATTTCAGTCATAATGTATCATATACATATTTAGTCGGGAGTAGGCTTAGCACCGAGTGAACTAGGGTTTCAGCGTACCCTTATAGTCTCAGAACTACGTGCCCCCGTAGGTTAAGTCTTCTTTGTGGGCATCAGCTTTAGTGATCACATCAGTCATGTCTTTATACCCCTGACAAGGTATATCGGGCCTTTCGATAGGGTGAATACATCGGACACCACGGTTAGCTCACGTGGTGGTTATGTCGGTTACTAGTAGCTCCCACAGTCAGACTCTAGTGTATTTGACCAGGTTTTCAATTATACTTCAGTATTTAGTCTCAGCATGTTATGTACTTGGTCATGCATCCAGTTCAGTTCTTTTCAGTATATTTAAGTATTTCTATCATGTTCAGATTATGTCATTGCTCAGTTATGCTTGTTCATCTTATATGTTTTGTTCAAATTTTATTCATATCCTGCAGTCTCAGTACATTCGAAGTACTAACGCATACTCTGCGCTACATCTTTTCATGATGTAGGTTTAGGTTCGCAGCATCCAGATTACGCGTTGATCAGTTTCCGATCCACATTCAGCAGCTTTAGTGGTGTGTTCTCATACTTCGAGGTTAATAGACATGTTTTTCACTTTAGTCTTTTATTTCAGTTTCAGTTTTGCTAGGGTTAGCTGGGGACATGTCCCAGAAACTCTAGGCAGTTAGAGACTATTTCAGACATAGTATTAGATTCAGCTTTAGTTTTTGACTGATTATTCAATGTCATTAAACTCTTAGAATTTTATTTATATATTCAGATCAGTATTGGGTATTTCCCATCATTCAGTTATCTCATGATTTAGCTTCCGAATTAGTTTATCTTTTCATAGATATATTCAGTTTGCTTATGATATGCCAGCTCAGGGTTAGCTCGGGGTCACTCGTGATCCTAGGTCCCGTGTTTACCGCCAGGGGGTAGCCTCTAGGCGTAACAAACTTGGTATCAGAGCATTAGGTTCAAGGGTCCTAGGATGTCTGAAAGCCGCACTAAGTAGAGTCATTTTCATAGGTGTGAAGTGCACCACATCTAATGAGAGGGAGGCTACGAAGTGTTTTAGGAAAAACTTCACTTTCTTGTTATTCTTATCGTGCGTGGGTATGATCTACATTCTAATTCATCGTTATGCGTTTAAGATCATGCCTCCTCGTAGAGCTTACCCAAGGAATGCTAATGCACGCAACGCTAACGCAGTTCCTCCAGTCCTAGACCATTAGGTTTCGACTGCAGAGTTTCGGAATGCGATTCAACTTTTGGCTCAGAGTATAACTAATCAAAACAATCAGCAGGTTTCAGTTCCTACAAACAGAAATCAGTACATAATTGTTACATTCTCAGATTTTGCATGTCCGTATTTTGAGCTATTCAGCATTTCAGTATTTCAGTCATAATGTATCATATACATATTCAGTTGGGAGTAGGCTTAGCACCGAGTGGACTAGGGTTTCGGTGTACCCTCATAGTCTCAGAACTACGTGCCCCCGTAGGTTAAGTTCCCTCTGTGGGCATCAATTTTAGTGATCACACCAATCATGCCTTTATACCCCTGACAAGGTATGTCGGGCCCTTCGATAGGGTGTAGACATCGGACACCACGGTTAGCTCACGTGGTGGTTATGTCGGTTACTAGTAGCTTCCACTGTCAGACTCTAGTGTATTTGACCAGGTTTTCAATTATACTTCAGTATTTAGTCTCAGCATGTTATGTACTTGGTTATTGCATCCAGTTCAGTTCTTTTCAGTATATTTCAGTATTTCTATCATGTTCAGATTATGTCATTGCTCAGTTATGCTTGTTCAGCTTATATATTTTGTTCAGCTTTTATCACATATCTTGCAGGCTCAATACATTCCAAGTACTGACACATACTCTGCGCTACATCTTTTCATGATGTAGGTTCAGGTTCTCAGCATCCTGATTACGCGTAGATCGATTTTTGATCCACATTCAACAGCTTCAGTGGTGAGTCCTCATACTTCGAGGACAATAGAAATGCTTTTCACTTTACTCTTTTATTTCAGTTTCAGTTTTCCTAGGGTTAGCTGGGACATGTCCCAGCAGCTCTAGTCAGTTAGAGGCTTTTTCAGACATAGTATTAGATTCAGCTTTAGTTTTTGACTGATTGTTCAGTGTCACTAAACTCTTAGAATTTTATTTATATATTCAGATCAGTATTGGATATTCCCCATCATTCAGTTATCTCATGATTTAGCTTCCGCATTAGTTCATCTTTTCATAGATATATTCAGTTTGCTTATGATATGCCAGCTCAGGGTTTGCTTGGGGTCACTCGTGATCCTAGGTCCCGTGTTTACCGCCAGAGGGTAGCCTCTAGGCGTAACAAACTTGGTATCAGAGAATTAGGTTCAAGAGTCCTAGGATGTCTGAAATCCGCACTAAGTAGAGTCATTTTCATAGGTGTGAAGTGCACCACATCTAATGAGAGGGAGGCTACGAAGTGTTTTAGGAAAAACTTCACTTTCTTGCTATTCTTATCGTGCATGGGTATGATCTCCTTTCTAATTCGTCGTTATGCGTTTCAGATCATGCCTCCTCGTAGAGCTTACCCAAGGAATGCTAATGCACGCAACGCTAACGCAGTTCCTCCAATCCTAGACCATGAGGTTTCGAATGCAGAGTTTCGAAATGTGATTCAACTTTTGGCTCAGAGTATAACTAATCAAAACAATCAGCAGGTTCCAGTTCCTACTAATAAAAATCAGTACATAATTGTTCCTACTAATAAAAATCAGTACATAATTGTTACATTCTCAGATTTTTCATGTCCGTATTTTGAGCTATTCAGCATTTCAGTAATTCAGTCATAATGTATCATATACATATTCAGTTGGTAGTAGGCTTAGCACCGAGTGGACTACAGTTTCAGCGTACCCTCATAGTCTCAGAACTACGTGCCCCCGTAGGTTAAGTTCCCTCTGTGGGCATCAGTTTTAGTGATCACACCAATCATGCATTTATACCCCTGACAAGGTATATTGGGCCCTTCGATGGGGTGTATACATCGGACACCACGGTTAGCTCACGTGGTGGTTATGTCGGTTACTAGTAGCTCCCACAGTCAGACTCTAGTGTATTTGACCAGGTTTTCAATTATACTTCAGTATTTAGTCTCAGCATGTTATTTACTTGGTTATTGCATCCAGTTCAGTTATTTTCAGTATATTTCAGTATTTCTACCATGTTCAGATTATGTCATTGCTCAGTTATGCTTGTTCAGCTTTTATCACATATCTTGCAGGCTCAGTACATTTCAAGTACTGACGCATACTCTGCGCTACATCTTTTCATGATGTAGGTTCAGGTTCTCAGCATCCTGATTACGCGTAGATCGATTTTCGATCCACATTCAACAGCTTAAGTGGTGAGTCCTCATACTTCGAGGACAATAGAAATGCTTTTCACTTTACTCTTTTATTTCAGTTTCAGTTTTGCTAGGGTTAGCTAGGACATGTCCCAGCAACTCTAGTCAGTTAGAGGCTTTTTCAGACATAGTATTAGATTCAGCTTTAGTTTTTGACTGATTATTCATTGTCACTAAACTCTTAGAATTTTATTTATATATTCAGATCAGTATTGGATATTTCCCATCATTCAGTTATCTCATGATTTAGCTTCCGCATTAGTTCATCTTTTCATAAATATATTCAGTTTGCTTATGATATGTCAGCTCGGGGTTTGCTTGGGGTCACTCGTGATCCTAAGTCCCGTGTTTACGCCCAGGGGATAGCCTCGGAGAGTGACACTCTTGATTCAATGAAACTTGAATTCATCATTTTACCCTTAACCAATGAGGTAATAAGTTAAGGTGTAACATGACTCACCCATAAGCCTTTAAAAGAATATTATGTTCACTTATGGAAACAAAATAAATTTGCTTCTTTGTACTTCAATTCTCTTCTGAAACAAAATTGTTAGAATAACACAAATCAAAGTCTAAAATTGTTGGGGTAAAACAAATTAATGTATTCAATCTTTGTATAACACATGTAATACAATAAATCATTCATATAGAAAAAATTCAATGTAAAAGTTGAAACAAGAGGCTTAAAATGATTTCTCCATATTCTAATGGAAATAATACTAAGACAAACTCTTTTCAAGTTAGAGTTTTCCTCTTATCTTTTTCACAGTTGTACAACTCCTTTACAAGGAGGGAGTGGAGTTGGTTTAATAATTGCAACTTTCCTTCAATGACCCACATAACCTTTATAAGGAAAAAATAATATGAGATTTTCAAAAATGGAGAATATGCAATCAGATCTCAATAAGATATAAGAATTGAACAATAATACCATTTTTTTTTTGTAAATTAAGAAGTATTTCCACCAATTTATTGATAAGTATGTGATTCAATATGAATCTTATGTGAGACATCTATTAATTGTCGGCAATATAAATATATTGATGATAAAAATCAAATCCTTTATGTGGTTCTAAAGAAAGTAACCTCATAGCAAAAATCAAATCCAAACTTGACTTACCTTGACTCTCATCTTACAAAATGTGTTTGTATAAAGATCTAAAAGCCACTAAATTATTCATGGTGACAGATTGCAATACCAAGATCTTCAAGAATCATACTATATTATCACAACAACAAGAAACAACACAACAACTTGATTAAATTCTTAATATCCATATTATATGTTATTGACCTTTTCAACTTCAAGAATCATGTTAAAGAACTTACTAGCAATAGTTCAATTAGTCCAATAATTTCATCTCACCTCAAGAAAATAGCCGATTAGAAGTAACTATAGATTTATCCAAAAAAAATAATCAAGAACAAATGAATTTTAGTGAAGGATATAAGAGAATGGAATCAATATGAGATTATATCAAACATATTACTTTTAATCACCCAGATCAATAAATTTATAAACTGCTCAATGATGATATCTTTTTTTTCTTAGTGAAGAAATTAAATAAAAATAATCTTTGGAGTAAGAGATCAAAATATGGTTAAAACTTCGTGCTGATAACGTGTTATAAATAAAATGAAAATATTAAACTAAAATAACAAAGAAAAGGAAAGAAATAGTAGTAATTATATTTTTGCTTCTATCTTGTATATCTTTATTTCACATAGAATGGAAGGCTTTATAAGCCTTCAAACTTGGAGTTGTATACTTGCTACAGTGATCTACTTTGCCTCCAAGATGAGTGGGCCCCATCCACATGTACATCCAATTCTTTGTTTTACAACAAGGTATACGTTGTACAAAAATTTATATATTATCTTATATAAAATGAGAAGTGAAATAAGTAATACGTATTGGATAAGAATATCTAAAGACAAATATGGCCTTATTATAATAGGTAATCCCTACGAAATAATTTGTGTATTAATTAAATACCGTATAATAATTCTTATATTAGTTATTCTTCACGTAACAATTTACAGATGTTATATGATTAATTCCCATATAAATAATCCATATATTACCATCCTCGTATAACTAATTAATACATCAATTTATATTTGTAACATTAAAGCTCGTGGAAGATGTGACTTATTATTATGAGTCGACTATATATTATATTCTCCATCATATTTTATATATAATGATCCATGACATAAGATGGATGCATTGCGTAGGTTACGTATCGTCATTTTTTTGTCTTATTCTATAGTTTCAAAAAATTTAAAAATTAAAAGTGAGAAAATATCAAACCAATCACGTCATTTGATATCCTTTTTAATTGTCATTTTTCACAAATCAAAAAATTAAACGACATTTTTTTTTCTATTATACCATCAATTTATTAACATTGAGTTAATATCTTTGAAAAATATAGTGAGTAATATATTTAGGATCTTATCAATTAATATGGGTAAAATAATAAACTCACTATATCAATCAATATTATTTAGGTGTACCAAGTCAAAATTTAACAAGTAAAAAAAGATGGAGGGAATACAAAATAATGTCTCTTTTATATACAACTTTATCCCTTAATCAATAATTGAATAAAGGCAAATATTTATTTATATCCAGTTTACACAAAACTAATTAATTATCCGAACACAAACATAATTAGCAGGATATTATAATAGGTAAACATAAATTTATACCTCGTTAAAAAATTAAAAATCAACACAAAATAAAAACAAAATATCAAATGATGGGCAAAATGTATAGCACCAGTGTGTGTCTTTCCTGAGAACTCGACAAAGTTTATGTCCCATTGGTCCAAAACATAAAAACGTATAGCACCATATGTAATTTTGACTTGAAAAAAATAAAACGTGATAAATAAAAATGAACGGAATATATATCTTTAAACTTTGCCAAACTCACTTGTATGTACAATACTTTTTATCAGTCTCTTTCTCCAAATTTATAGTCACATACAAAAAAAAAAAAAAAATTGACCAATAAAACTTTTAGCAACCAAATAGATTACGTGTTCGTGTATATATCGTAGCCATGTGTTCCCTTTTTCTTTACTTAATAATTCACAATCCAAATTATTTATTATATCTATAAATAAAAACAACAAATTCAATACTCTTATTCATAGCACTTCACTCAGTATAAAGTTTGAAAATTATTGACTATTATAACAGTCGCAATTATTTTAAGAAAAAATAAGTAATTTCCATCGATCGATATGAATAATTACTCAATTATGTGTTCTTCAAATTCTAATACATCAATTCTGGAGAGAGATTATCACTACTTGCACGAAACATCATCATCTTCAGGAGGAGCTCAAGATGAAGGAGTATTTCTACTAGCTTCGAGTCAACCTAAGAAACGTGCAGGGAGAAAGAAGTTTAAGGAAACGTGCAGGGAGAAAGAAGTTTAAGGAAACTCGCCACCCAATTTATAGGGGAGTGAGGAGGAGGAATAATAACAAGTGGGTTTGCGAGGTACGTGAGCCTAGTGAGCAAAAAAGAATATGGCTAGGGACTTACCCTACTCCTGAAATGGCGGCTCGAGCTCATGATGTAGCTGCATTAGCACTTAGAGGTAATTTAGCTACTTTGAATTTCGCCGACTCTAGTTGGAGGTTGGCGGTGCCAGTATCAAAGGATTCCGAAGAATTACGTCAGGCCGCTATGAAAGCGGCCGAGGCGTTCTGTCAAAATACTGAATTAGTTGGAATCGATTATATGAATCACGAGGAAATCAATTACAGTGAGGGAGTGAAGTATCAAGAAAATATTGTTGTTGGTGGGGCCAGTGGAAGTGGCAATTATAATTTGGTGGGTAATGAAGTGAATAACATACAAAATAGGGAGATGGATAGCATTTTATGTTATAATAATTGGGGAGGCAATAATGAAATGTTTGAAATAGAGGGATCATCATGGCAAGAAAAGATGAGTGAGGGGAATTTGTTTTCACCAACTCCCCATTTAGATAGTTATTTCAGTTGGGATGATGTGGAAAGTGATGTGGAAGTGTCTTTGTGGAGCTATAATATGTAATTATGTTGCTCGGAGTTGGATGTGAGTATCTGATACAAGTATATATATATAGAGAGCGGTTGAACTCTTCATCACATAACTCATAGGATTCGAGGTATGAATCCGAGTCATGTGGATATGTGTGTTGCGATATGATTAATAAATGTAGGCTATGACATATATATAAAGTATATATTTTGATTAATTAAAGTTATTGAACTAAAATTAATAAATGTAATTCTTTTATACACTAATAATATATTAATGTAAACTGTAAACCTACAAAATCAAATTAAATACTCAATTAATCTATACTTCTCGATAGTCAAAGTTTTCAAGATGAGTTGATCATATTTGGCGTGGACCCTACCCCAACCGTTATTGCATCGTGGCAAATTTTTTGAAGAATCCAGGCAACATAGATAATTGATACTAATATGGGGAATGGGGATTATCGAATTATCTTCACCAACCAGCTATTATGTGTATGAATTAATTACCATATAATAATTCTTATATTATTTATTCTTCACGTAACAATTTAAAATTGTTATATGATTAATCCCCATATAAATAATCCATGTATTACAATCATCAATTTATATTTGTAACATTAAAGCTCGTGGAAGATGTGACTTATTATTATGAGTCGACTATATATTATATTCTCCATCTTATTTTATATATAATCCATGACATAAGATGCATTACGTAGGTTATGTATCGTCATTATTTTTTTGTCTTTGTGCTTTCTCTTATTGTATTATTTCTAAATTAAAAATTAAAAGCAAGAAAATATCAAACCAATTACGTCTGTCTTTGTTCCACTTTATCTCATGAGGCTTAAATCCACTAAACAATACAAAATAATGTCTCTTTCATATAGATAAATGTAGGCAAATATTTATTTATTTATATCCAGTGTTTACACAAAATTAATCATAATAACTAAACTATAAAAACTTAACTCATCTCCAAACACAAACATAATTAGCGGGATATTATGATATGTAAATATAAATTTATACCTCGTAAAAAAATTAATTAATTATAAAAATCAACACAAAATAGCGGATGATGGGCAAAATGTATAGCACCAGTGTGTCTCTTTCCTGAGAACTCGACAAAGTTTAAGTCCCCTTGACCCAAAACATAAAAAGGAAAAATACTTACTTTTTTCTTAATTTTTTATTCGGTGTCCGATATTTCTCCTATAAAATCGAACTAAATTTGAATTAGTGTATTATAAGGCCTATTTTTTAGGGTGACTTCTAATAAAAAAGAAATTCATTTCCAGAATGAATTAGAGACTTTTGATTAAGAGTAGACGAATCTCGAACTATGTCATCACAACTTAAGTCGGTATTCTTCTTCATTTTTAAATTCATAATAAGCATGTAGTAGTAGTATTTTTTATTTATTTATTTATTGAAGCATACCCCACAAAGAAAAAGAAAAGTTGTACTTGATAGGAAGTGTGTGCCACCCGTGTGCTCTTTTTCCTGTGAACTCAACAGTGTTTATGTCCCATTGACCCAAAATTGGAAAGGGAAGTTCCACCCACCCCCACACCCCATACCCCACAATTTTTATGGAAAAATACAAGTACCCCCATTTTTTAATCATCTCCAAAACTTTGCCAACTCACTACTTCAAGTCTTCAACCAATAAAACTACTAGTATATTCTTCTTCATTTTTTTATCCATATATAACTTGCTTTTGAGTTATCAATGGTCAATTGAAAATATATATATATATATATATATATGTTGAGATTTTACTTTTACAATTACACGAGTTTTAGAGAGCAGTATATATTATTGAAAAATTACGAAACTATAAATCACGATAAGTAATAACCTAAAACATTTAAAAATCATATAAATAAAGTCAAATGGAATAACAAGCTCTTGTATATTATTAGTATAGAAGACCCCACGAAGAGAAAGAAAAGTTGTTCCTTTTCACAATTCTTTTAACGGAAAATTGAATTCCGTGTTCGTGTCTATATCGTAGGCACGTGCTTTCACTTTCTTTCTTAATTCATAATCCAAAAGTATATCCAAAATCTATATAACCACTGTCAAACTTTCACAAAATTCTAAACAAACAAACTTGTAGCCATATCACAACACACGTCAAACTCTAAGAAAATCAGTAGCTTGTTATAGACTGACACGTGTCTAAAATGAATAATAACTCGAATTTGTACTCGTCAGATTTCAACCCATTAAGTGCAACCACACCTTCCGATGAGGAAGGAATACTATTATTAGCATCGAGTCGACCTAAGAAACGTGCAGGGAGGAAGAAGTTCAAGGAAACTCGCCACCCAATTTATAGGGGAGTGAGGAGGAGGAATAATAACAAGTGGGTTTGCGAGCTACGTGAGCCTAGTCAACAAAAAAGAATATGGCTAGGGACTTACTCTACTCCTGAAATGGCGGCTCGAGCTCATGATGTTGCTGCATTAGCTCTTAGAGGTAATCTAGCCACTCTGAACTTTGCTGACTCTCGTTGGCGATTGCCAGTGCCGGCATCAAAGGACCCCAAGGACATACGACAGGCGGCAGTTATAGCCGCACAAACTTTTTCTCAAGATACTGAATTAGTTGGAATCGACTGTATGAATGAGGAAATTAACTCCAGTACTATTGATGAAATAAAGTATCAAGAGATTGATATAACGAGGGCTAATAATGGGAGTAGTAGTGATTTTGGCGCGAAGGAATTGTGTATAGATATGGAGAACATTTTATGTTGTAATTGGGGAGAAGATAACAACATGTTGGAGATGGAAGGATGGCGAGAAAAGATGGCGGAGGGGCTTTTGTTTTCACCAACTCCGCGTTTAGGTAGTTGTTTCAGTTGGGATGATGTAGAAAGTGAAGTTGAGGTGTCTTTGTGGAGTTATAGTATTTGATACTACTAGCCAGTTGGTTACAAACTAGGAATAGCATTTTACAAAAAAGGAAAAAAAAGAAGAGGAACAGTCAACTAGAATGATGTTATTATGTACAATTGTACATTGCAAATATATATCTTCATGTTACTATTTCCATATAGTCAAGAACCATAATTTGTGATACCAGTCAATAAGGACATACGAACAATAACATACCCACTATAATCCCACAAGTGGAGTGAGGGGAGGTAGGATGTAAGCAGACCTTATCTTTACCTTTGTGGGGACCAGTCAACAAGGACATGCCTCTTCGAATTCCTTTTGTTCTTTTCGACACATATTGAATTCATTTGTGTTGTAGTACATGCATCCAGCATAAGCATCCATCTCTTTTGTACAGCTCTGATGGAGATCCTTCAGCCTACACATAATCTAATGCATGCATTAGATTTTTCAAAGTAGCAGCAGCAACAAAAGATTACATATTACTTGTTCATTTGGAGCAAACGTATTACTTAGCTTTCTTAGTGAAAAGAAGTGAAATTTGTTATCAATGCTAAAAGAGGCTTTAATGCGATGGTTAGAGTGCAAGCAAGTGGCGTGTAGATTAAAATCATAAAATTCCACTCCTAAATCAAAGGCTCTATACTCAGTGAAACGCCCTGAACTTTCATTCTCATTCTCTCCAACCAAAAAAAGGAGAGTTTTTTCAAACGGAAGGAGGACAAAATCCGCTATTTCAAGCTTTAAACTTGGTGAATAATCCTAGCTATCTCTATCCTTCTCTACCTAAATCAGATTTAGCTCACTATACAGAAGTTGAACTCAGATAAGACACTCAAAGAGGAGTAGAAATTTCACTGTAGATTTACAATAGAACTCATAATTATCAAGTATTTTCGCCTTTTCGGGGCGAATCTTCACTTACAACAGAAAGCTCTAAACTTCCATTTCTCTCAAATAAAACTAAAGGCCAGGTCTTTTTTTTTTGTAGTAAAAGGAGAAATCCACTATTTCAAGCTTCAACTTGGCACGTATGATCAGACTGATCCTCTATGGTTCACTAAACAGGATTTGAACTCGTGATAAAAGACCTAAAATGGAGTACAAACTTCACTATGACTACAACTAAACTGCTACAAAATCGATTAGATTTTCGAATCAAGTCATAACCAAATTAGATTTGATTCACTAGCCAGGATTTGAAATCGCGATAAGAGACTTTAGAAAGAACACAAATTTCACTGTAAGCTACCATTTGGCCATAGTTATTAAATCAGAAATTGAAGATTTATTCTCAAAATATCTATTTCGCCATGAAATTAAATAAATCTGATCTTCAAATATTTTCAGTTATGGGGAGAAATTCCACTTCTCACTCACAAAACTTCAAAAACTCAGATTTCAACTTCAAAAGCTACGGCCAAACGGGAGCTAACTATAACTAAACTGCTACAAATTTGTTCATAATTAAATTAGATTTGATTCACTAGCAAGGATTTGAACTCGTGATAAGTGACTTTAAAAAGGAGTACAAATTTCATCCTAAGCTAACAATTGACCATAGATTTTGGAGATTTATGCTCTCCAAAATCTAGAAAAAACTTTCACTTCCACACACAAAATGAATGTCCAAACACAACTTCAAACACTCAAAATTTCAAATTTCAACTTCAAAATCTATGATCCAACGGGAGCTAAGTATAACTAAACTGCTACAAAATCGAGTAGATTTTCAAGTTAATGCGCGAATTTTCAACTTACAGGCCAAGGACACAACGATTGACTTCACGTACTTTGTCAATGCATTTTTCCGGATTCAGATCCAAATTATTGCACCGGAGAAACGCCATATTTTCGTTCCGGCATCAACACCGCCGACGTCGGGATTTGGATTCCCTGTAGCATCCACCGTACTCGCCATTCTCCAATCGTTTTCCTTGTTTGTAATTAGAAATCCTCAGTATTTATATTTGGGCTGTTTACTTGGGCCGTAATGAAGAAAGTTGAGCTAATTTAGGCAAATGACCCATTTTTGAGCTACTATTTAAAATTTGACCCTTTTTTATTAAAAAAAATAGTCAGTCCAAAAAGTGATAGTACATAAATACTACAACATATTCAATGTAATCTCATAAAAGAAGTCGGAAAGAATAGAGTGTACACAGATCTTAATCCTACCTCATGAAGGTAACAGTTTAAGGAATGGGAATCGAACTCAAGAACAATGGGGAGAGAAGAAAGATGTTTTAAAAAGAATAACTGATGAAGATTTCTTAAGAAAGTAAACATTTATGAGGTACACATCTTAAGCGCCTACTTCCAACTTCTCTGTTTTTTCGTCGAATTACTCGTGTTTCACCTCAAATTTCATCTCCAATATACTTATATCTTCCATTAACACTGAAATCGATATAGAACTCAACAGTCTAGCTTAGTTAGACCACCTATGCAATATAAAATACAATCTAAAGCGATAAAAGTATGAATAAAATCGTATCGAGACATGCATAAATATGCTCAATATCAAACACATACAAGGTAATTACAACTTTTTGTAGGAATGATATCATTAGTCTTCCTTACTCTCATGTGAATTATATGATTATTTTTTTGTAAAATTTCATCTTTTTATCATAATACTAAACTGTCCTTTAAAGTTGAAAGGAAAAAGAATTTTGGAAGTAAGCCTAGATTCCAAAGTTAAGGAAGTCCCACATAGATGGTATCTTACAAGAATTTAGATTCCAAAACAATGATAGTATCTTATGGAAATTGAGTATTAAATTATAATTCCCCTCTAATCATTGTCAAAATGTACCACAAAATAGAGTAGGACCCATAGCCAAATAATACAATATTAGGGTCAAATCTTGGTATCATTTTTTTTTGGCATTTTGATCGTGATGTTTGTATCAATTTTTTCACTCTTTAATTATAGTTATATAACATTAATAAGTTGAGATTTCAGGTTAATTAATAACGATTAAGTGCTAAAAGTTAATATGCAAATATGTGTCATGAATTTATTGATTTGATGAAGTGACTAAGTTGTACTGAGGTATGACACAAGCTCCAACTTTCCTAATCAAAATTTTGGTTGGTGAAATACTCTCTGGAACCAACCCCACATATTCATTCTAGCTAGGGTTCATATTGTGATCTAAACGTTGGTTCATTTAGAGATCTAACAACAAGAATCCATGTAATTCTTGATTACACGTATCATCCTAATTAGAGGCTCGGAGTTCAAGCTCTGATAGTGAGTAGCATTTGATAAGGAGCTTAATTTACCTTTAGAATGAGACTTTCTATCGTAAATTAATTAATCAAAAAAATTCAATACAAATATCACGAAAAAGAAAACCAAAAAGGAGTGTTTATCTAGCTTCTCATAATTAGTGAATAAGAGCAACCGTACGTTTTGTGGGGGTAAAAGTGATACCCTACTAGCTAGTATACTAACATAATGTCATCATATGATATAGACAGTATTTTTGTTATAACTTGCAGCTGCATGACCCAAAATTATAACACAATGTCAACATAAAACCGATAATTTATATTGAACTTTCAATCCATCACATGTGATGTCCAAAAGCTTTTTAAATTTTTAAGCAGAAAAAATATTATTTCAAAAGTATTTATATGTAACTTAATAAAACACTATGGAGCGCGAGGTGGGAATTGGGTATGGTTGAGGGTGGAATGACTAAAGGGTAATAGGGTGTAGGGGCCGAGGGCGTTGGGGTGGAAGGGAGACAATGACTATCTTGATGAAATATAATGTTGTCGGTGGATGTTGCTCTTAGGGCTCTGTAATTAACACGTGCCTGGACTTGTTTTCCCTATTCCCTCTCAAAAGTTATTTTTCTAAATTTTAAGAAACTTATTATTCTAAAATAAAATATTAAATATTTTGGTCAATCGAACATGATAAAAACAAAAAAAAAATCCTCTCTACCAAACACGCCTAAATGGAAGGAATAAAAAGTAAATCTGAGAACAATGCTGGAAACTAGAGGTAAGCACTTATTCATCCTTAATTAGAGTTTGATCTCGAATTTTGGTTCATGGACGTATTATACTATTCAATTCTTCAAAATATCTATCACACTATGGAGTGAATGATTTGACATGAATATTTCATTCTTTTCTAAACTTAAAATCATGCTCTTCATTGTCTAATTTTTCAATGCAAATCTAAACTAGTTGAAATTAGTACTTTTAATTTGATAAATTCTATAAAGATTATTTTTTTTAAAAAAAAAAAGATAAACTGCGAAAGGTCAAAATCATTTTTAACGTGTTAAAATAAAATGGCTGCCAATGAAACAGCTATCATAATGTTTTAAAAGAACAATTAAAAAAAATTGACATAATTGTGTGCTAGAATAATTAAATAGAAAATAAAACTTTCAAGTTACAACTACTTATTTAACTACTAGGACAGGACTAAAGATTAATTATAATTTATAATTAAGGTCAATTTTCTGACACATTTGATATTATTCCTTTATTAATTCGAACATGTGAATATACATGGCTATTATAATTACTTCATAACATGAAATGTTATGTGGTCCGTTTTCGTAAAATTCTTTTATAAAGAATAGTACTTATTTATTCATCTTTACTTGTCTATTATACTAAAAGTAATTATCCAATAATATTTGTTCAGTTTGAAAAATCAAAAGATAATTTACTCTTATATATCTATTTTAAATTTAATATGTTTAAAGGATAATGCTTATTATTTCTTAAGATATGTACCAAATTATTAGTGGACAATTATTATTAAACGATGAGCGAAAATTGTCGACAAGGACAGTGCACAATAAATTCATTAGCAAAACAATTTGATTATAAATTGTAATTATGATGGATACGCAACTACATCCTATCAAATACACTATGATTAGAGTTAGGATATCAAATTAAACTTTATGAGTTCGTATTTGAAATTCTTTCGTAGTTCAATTAATTTGTTGAATTCAAAAATTATATATATGAATTTTCTACTTGAAATACCACTATAATTTAGGTAAAAAAATAGGAATAATTAATAGTTGAGTTATATATTGATAAATAATTGTAATTAACTTCTATTGACGTCGAACTTTGAATTGGATTGACTATGTCATGTCTAATATGAAATTCGAAATATCAAAATATTTTAGGTGTGTCAAATATGAAATTCAAAAAATCCAAGGGATATTTTTTATTGTCGACTTTGGAAACAGAATAATAATTTAGATAGCTAAATAAAATAATAAATA
The DNA here is from genome assembly GCA_029582245.1 of Solanum etuberosum. NCBI lineage: Eukaryota > Viridiplantae > Streptophyta > Magnoliopsida > Solanales > Solanaceae > Solanum > Solanum etuberosum. Next base: position 62,645 of record JAJONR010001772.1, read on the forward strand.
ATTAAAGTAGAAAACTCAAGAATTATACACGTGCTACAACACTAATATTATGCAAACTAACAAAACCTGAATAAGGGCCGAATTTCACTAACTATATATAAAATCTTCTCCTCTGTTTCTCACACTTTTCATGGTGAATTTATGAAATTTGAACTTCAAAATTTATGAAATTCTTATTTGCAGAACAAACAAAATTTCAAATTATTGTTCAGAAATCTGAAAGATCACGAGTTTTTTTTTTTTGTTTGTTCGCAAAAAAATTATCCAGCTCGGAGTGCTCTGTATTCTGTGAATCTGAAAATTTCTACAGAGTTCAGTGTTTGTTGATGTTCATCTAAAATTTCTTCTGCAAATTGCTGCCGTTGTTGATACGTACAGGTAATTGCTTCGAAATCTACGAAGAAATTACTACAGAATTTGTTAATTTGGAGAGAATTTTTTTTTTCAAATTTTTGTGTAGTAGATCGGAGTTTTGTGCTTCTCTGCCATTTTACGATTCAGAATTATACAACTAGGAGTGCTCTGTTAGTTTTTCCTTTGAATTTTGTGAATCTGCAAACAGAGCTCAGTGTTTGTTGATTTGGACGTACAGGCCATTACTGTTATTGCTTCGAAAATCGAAGAAGAAATTTATTGCAGAATTTGTAGTTGTAGAGAAAACTATTCACGTGAATGCATGCACACACACAAAGTATGTATATGTATATGTATATGTATATATCAATGCAGAGGCAGATTCATAATTTTGAATTTATGTATTTATGTATGTATGATATAAAACAGTCAATTCCGGTGATGTGTTATTGCTCTTAAATTTGGCTTTATAAAAGCATTTAATTGATTTGAGATTCTGTCAACTCAATTGATTCTTTTCTGCTATGTTTTGTTTTTCTTATTTATTTTTTTTTGAGGAATTTTATCTTTTTTGTTTTATATGAAGCTAAAATTATTGCCTGTAAATTAGTGGTTTTGATGTGAAAATGGATAGTGATGTGAGTGAATTGTATGTATATACTAATGCTTCTTTTATTATATGGTTAATCATACACAGCTGCAAATGTATATGTGGCTCATCCTAAACTTGATGAGTTCAGATTTAATATTTGTCGAAATTTAAGTGATTTTTCACATATATAATTATGTTACATGTTGAAATTACTAGGTTCAGTTGAACCCATAGACAATAGGCTTCGTTCGTGTCTATGTAGCTATATAGGTGAACATGTTGGCACTCAAGGGTGTGGCCTAGTGGTCAATGAAAGTGAGTTGAGATTTGTTGGTGTAATATACCACAAATACAATAAATTACAGTTGAAATTAAAATGACAAAAAATGAATAAACAAATATTTAGGTTGAGGCGCGGATATCTCGCTCTCTTTAAGGAGATTCAAGCCCACTGCGGCATAACCTACACCGATCCAGCAGTATCACTCTTGACTTGTCCCCTCCATGATACAACAGTCCAACAACGTCGTACAACTCAAGCAACTCCGGATTAGTTGAAGAGTTTAAAGCTCCACAAAAGAACACCTTCCTTCAACATATTATTACTCTCTTTTGTTTAGTGAATATAGTTGAAGACTTAGAAAAATTTTCTTGTCTCAACTCTCTCTTTCACTACTACACACTACAATATTATTTCATATTCTCATCTTTCTTCCACTCTTTCACATATCTCTTGTTTTTTCTTATTGTTCCCAACACAAAGGAAGACCACACAATTTATAGGTGATGAATTCTTCATTGCAATGAATATGAAGATAGTGGGTAGTAAATTTGCCAAATGAATGGCTCAAATGTTATATAAGTTACAAGACATAAAGATAGAATAATGGGTGAAATGAAGAGTTGGTGGTTACATAAGTTACTAACAACTAATGACCACTTTCTTCCACAATTGATGAGAGTAAAGATGCACAAATGTGATGTCCACCAATAGACATAAAATGATACATAATGTGACATATCATATATTTTTATTAATATTAAAATGTCACACCAACAAGATTCAAATCTCATCCTAGACAAAAACACTTGATGATTCTTCTCATCTGTCCTAGCCTTTGTGGACAGAGGTACCAGGTACCTGCCCCTAGTGGGAGGTGAACATGTTGTGTGTATGTTTAAATTTTGTACTTTGAGTGATTTAGAGACCAAGTCATTTGAACTACTCATGGTCTTTCAAGGTTCTTCTGTGTCTCGTGGGACTCTTTTGTAGTGCATGAAAATAATTGCATCACTGTGTGAAATCTACATCAATTGTTTGTGAACAGGTAGCTTATATGAAACTATGTTTGGTATAATTTCTCATTCAGTGTCTATCACCCAAATACTCTTGTTGTATTCTCTATGCAAATCGATTTCTCATCACTAGAAATGTGTCATTGCTGTTTATCTCATTCCTTTTCTTTTTTGTGGCTGAATGCAGATAAAAAATGGTGTCTTTTGGGAAAAAGTTGAAGGAAAGACAAATCCAAGAATGGCAAGGGTATGTCAGGTGTCCTTAATTTAGCAGAAACTAGAGATTGCTTTAGATTTATGTGTTAAATTCGGCAGAAATTGATCTTGTCGATGCTCTTATTCTGCACTTCTAGATGAACTTTGTGAACTTGCTATGTTTCTTTTTAGTAAAAACACAATTCCAGAAAATGTTATGCTGTGAATTACTCGATATATTTGCTGTATACATTCTGACCAAAAACCTTATTGTTATGTGTGTTAATTAAAAAATGAAGAAATGGTAGTTGCAATGCAGAAAGACAAAGTTCGCTTCTTTGAGGATTAAGGAAATAGGTTCTCTTTTTTGTGTTAGTAAAGAGAGAAAAAATTACCTGAATACTTGGTGATTAACTATGTTGCTTGGACTCTTCAAAGATCCCACTGGGTGTTTGTCGAATCGTCCAAAAGCTATGCTATTTTTGGAGGATCCGACAAGAATACGACAACATCTTTGGAGGGTCCGAGCAACATAGGTGATTAATCAAAGAGGAGAAATTAGACATTACCACCTAATGAAAAGGAATCAAAAGAAAACATTTATTTTGAGTCTGCATTATTAAGTTGAATGGTGAAGATCAATTTTGTTGCAGATACTATATCAATTACAAATTGATGAAGAGGAAGCTTAAGCAATATGCTAACCAAAGCCAAGCCATAGTACCGGATCGTCGATTTGTTCTTAAGGATTTCTCCAGAATGCTAGACAACCAGGTAAGGAGATGGAATTATCGTATAAAGGCCAAAGTAGGCCGAAACAGACAAATTCATTGTAAGTCTTTCGGCGTCTTCCTTATATGTTATGCATGTGCCCTGTTCAAATAGACTATTCTTGTCGTTTAGTAGCATTCGAATAGTTTATCTTGGAAATAAAATTCCTGAGGATTGGCCTCTTGCTAGCTAATTACCTAGTAAGTTAGTAAGTGATTGAGGGCTACCTCTGCCCAACTCTTACCACAGGCTGGCTTCAACAGATGTCAGAGCCCTACATGCACAAATCAACTCGATCATATTAGTTCTTTTGTTCTTCCTGTGACAATTTATCAACTTTGAAGTTTGTCAGCATTTATTGTGAAAGGTTTCTATGATGTTGTATACTTAAAGAGTTATTTTGGAGGCTCTTCGATGAAGTGGAATCCATGCCTAGTTCAACTTGAATCAGGATAAGAACTATGAGTCTATGTTATGCATCAGTTGCGAGTATCCTCATCAGTATTCGGTCTATGAAAACTAATCAGTTGTGGAACCTTCATTTTGCAGAAAGTTTTTTGTTTCTGAGATTAAACTTTTAGGAAAAAGACAGGTTCTTGTTTCACTCGATGTCTTATTTGCCATATTTGTTGCTAGCAGTGACTGTTGCATAATTTGTTGCTTACTCTGTCAATGTTCTGATCGTGTTGTCAAAGGCTCAATTAAAGTGCGCTCAAGCCCTGTATATCATAAAAGCTTAAGGAGGGCACGTTGCCTAGCTTAAGCTGCGCTTCACTATAGGCAAGTCACTTAGGCGTGCACCTCATTGCTCATGAGTTCTATCTTGGATAGAGCATTACTAAACAAATATAATCGGCATATAAGTGTAGTAGTGGTTAAGGAAAATAATATGAATGAACTTTATACTTTTTTCTCGAATCACATATATATTTTTGTTTTTTCCCTTCATTGTGCCTTGGATAACTGATGCCCACACTTTTATTGCGCTTTTCGCTTAAAGCCCCAATTGATCTGGAGTGAAATTTAGAGCTTTTCGCCTTTGACAACACTAGTTCTGATAGGTTTGGAGGGGTCAATAATAATCCTTAGAAATTAATCTTGACTATCTCTATTTGCTCGTAGCATTTACACTTCCTGTATTCGATCGAAAGGATACTTCTTATAGTGAAGAAGGCTTCAGCCACATCATGGAGATGTGATCATTTTCTTCTTATCTTTTGCAGATCGAAACAGTAGTTCTCTTTTTGTTGGAACAACAAGGAGCTCTTGCGAGCAGAATATCTGAACTTAATGAACAGAAAGATTCTCTTCAAGAGGTGCCTGATATATCAAAAATAGACGAGTTGCGGGAAGCTTATCAAGCTGTGGGGCGTGATCTTCTAAAGCTTCTCTATTTCGTTGAAATAAATGCTATTGGATTGCGGAAGATACTTAAAAAATTTGACAAACGCTTTGGCTATAAGTTCACTGATTATTATGTCAAAACCCGGGCTAATCATCCCTATTCCCAACTTCAGCAAGTATTCAAGCACGTGGTAATATGCTAAACTCAAATAGCTAGTCCACTATTCTTCTTCTACTATAATAATGCTACTGCTGCTAAGCCTTTGTGGACAGAATTATCTGGTTCTTGTGTTGGTGGGAGGTAGTAGGTACCCATGGAATTAGTTATGGTGCACGCAAGTTGCCCCAAACACCACGGTTATCAAAAGAAGAATAATGCTACTGCTGATAAGACAACTGCCACTATTACTTTTTTCCTTCTGAGATTTGTCTTTTAACTCGTTACTGCAAATGTCATTTCTTGACTAAACATGAGATTCAGATTTATTTGCACTAGTATGCCCTAACACAACTTGTGGGATCACACTGGGTATGTTGTTGTTGTTGTTGTAGTATGCCCTAACGCAAGCCATCCCTGAACGATGATTGCAGGGATTAGGGGCAGTTGTTGGAGCAATATCTCGTAATCTTGCAGATCTTCAAGACCGTCAGGGAAGCTACTTGTCAATTTATGACCACCCAGCTCTTCCCCTCCAGGTTTAGTTTACTTGTAGTAATCAGCTTCAGATCTTTGTGCAGGTTTTATAAATATCACTCTGGTTGTTCCATTTTATGTGACACAGTTACTATTTGGAGTGTCAAAAGTTTTTCCGTGACCACTACTTTTCATATTGTGACTTATAGTACTTTTTATGTAGTTCCTAAATATGTAAATTTTATTTAAAAAAACTTGAAGATGTTTTGTCCGAGTTCACACAGAAAATTAGATAGTTTGACCGTCATACTTTGAATAATGTCACATAAAGTGGGACGGAGAGTATAGTTTTTTTCTGTCAAACTCCATTCATATATTCTAGACATGCTCTGCTATGTTTTTCTAATATGGTACAGAGCCTTTTTGCAGGATCCTGTGGTTGACTCGATGCAAGCAGCTGTCGATAGATTAAGTCATTCGACAAACTTTCTTAACTTTTTGGCCCAACATGCACTTATTATGCAAGAGGAGTTACCCGCTCCTGTCGAGGAAGGAGTTGATGATCAGAGATACCATTTTATATCGCTCCTGTTGAACTTGGCGAATACTTTCCTTTACATGGTCAATACATACATTATTGTACCAACAGCAGATGATTATTCTATGAGCCTTGGTGCGGCTGCAACGGTTTGTGGGATTGTGATTGGAGCCATGGCTGTCGCGCAGATCTTCTCGTCCGTGTATTTCAGTGCTTGGTCGAACAGGTCTTATTTCAGACCTCTGATATTCAGCAGTATAGTTCTTTTTATCGGGAATGTCATGTATGCATTGGCTTATGATCTCAATTCAATACCACTTCTGCTTATCGGTCGTCTATTTTGCGGGTAAACCTCTCTCCTCCACTCTTTCCAGCTGTGTGCATCTATACATGTGGTTTTCTGTTATTGAAAATTTAAGATATTTCTTTTTGGTACTTCGGACAACGAATGGTAGTGGTTGGAGGGTGATTTATAAAATCATTTGGTGATTTCACTGTCTTTCGCGTTTTTGAAGCATATCTAGTTTCATTTTTGCTGATTTGGGAGGTTAACACCAACTTTCAAAAAGTAATTGCAAATGATGTCGAGTTAGTTGATGAAACTAGTCATGGAGTTAACGAGAAGTTGGAAGCGTTTCAAATCGTGGGCTAGATAGCCCTCGGGGATTTCTTGGTTATATTAAAAATGAAATATGTTCACCTCAAGTATAGTCCCCATTAGAAAAATGAATGAAAGTGAAGTGAGTTAAGATTATGGTATCTAATTTTTGGTTCAGATGCCTAAGCTCAATCTTTTAGGAAAATGCATGATATAGTTGAATGGTATGCAAATGTTAAGATGAATGTATTGTCATATATCGGTCCATTATCCCCGAGTTGCTAATGTTGCAGTTGGCCTCAGATGAATTTCTTGGTCACTAAAAAAAGAAGATGGATGTGATGTCATCCCAGATTGAGAATAATTATAAATGATCACATCTGGGAGGCAATAGAACACATAAAAGATAAATGAGAGAAGATAGCCTAGGTTTGGCCATCCAACTTGAACTTCTGTATGAACCATACAAACAGTAGTTGTCACTGTGATGATTGAAGGTACTGCATTATGACAAATAAACCAAAAATCACGTGGTTCTGGAAGGGTGGGGTGGTAGTACAAGGGACGTAAAACCTCTAAAGAATTTAGGTAACAAAAGAATAATAATAGAATGCTGATTAGTTGGAATTATGCCTTAAGTGTGGTTGTTAAACTTACATGAGGTTCGGCATTTACTGAGAAGTAATCAATTGATTTATCGAATTTGCACTTAATCATAAGACTTGCAAGTTGACAAGATGGTGGCTTGCCCTTCTCTTCTTGAATTGCAGTTTTGGTTCCGCCAGAGCAGTGAACCGTCGCTACATCAGTGACTGTGTGCCACTTAAATACCGGATGCAGGCTTCAGCGGGTTTCGTTAGTGCTAGCGCGCTTGGAATGGCATGTGGACCTGCCGTTGCCGGCTTACTTCAAACGAATTTTAAGATTTACAAGATAACCGTCAATAAAGAAACTTTGCCTGGTTGGCTTATGGCTATTGCATGGCTCATTTATTTGGTATGGCTGTGGTTCTCTTTTAAAGAACCTGTGCGTGATACTGAAATAAAAAATGTTCCTCAAGAGTCTAAGGCCGGTATGTCCTACATTTCTTTTTGGTTATATTAGTTATTACTATTCGAACATTACATATATTATTGCCTCTATGCTCTCCTTTCCTCTTTTTCTCTGTAATCTTTAACTAAGAATGCAAAATAACAATTCATCGTAATTGTGCCATAGAATATGTGCAAAATCTGACGTAATAAGGTCGGTACTTATCAAAAAGGATCTGATAATAAATCTTTTTGATCACTAGAACCTGATTCCCTTGAAAAAGGCATTGTGGAACCATTGCTGTTAAAATCACCGGAGAATCAACAAGATGAGGATGAACAAGAAGGTGACGAGAGTGAAGAAGCTTCCGAGGACTCTCATAAACCTGCTAATTCTATAGTAGCAGCATACAGATTGCTCACTCCTTCTGTGAAGGTATGTTCAAACTATGAGCTCCTTGCTTCTTTTTCGATCCAATAAGCAAGTGATTGATCAATAGATTTCTCAAAACAAACGAAAAGGAAATGAAAGATGAAACATAAATCATGGATTAACTAAGCCCTCTCGGGACTTCGTTAAAGAGGAACCTCATGTAAATTCCTTTTGTATGAAAGAGTAATCCACTGAAATCACATGGTCTTATTCTTCACTGGGAAATGGATTCTTTGGAGTTCAACTACGAGGCAGGGACAGAGCAGTAATTTTGGTTCAGCCTCTGTATTTATCTATACAAATTCATTTAATATGTACAAATTATTACCAGTAACTCAAATTGACTAAAATCCCGAACCCATGTGTTTCAAATTCTGGCTCCGACTCTGACTACAAGTATGTGATGCATGTTTCCCTGATGTTTCTTGGAGTTTGCAATTATTTGTCTTTAGATGTTAGAAAGATAGATCTTGATGTCAAAGAAGGAAAATGGATTCGGAAGCATAAACCGAGCTGTTAATTATCATGATACTTCTAATAATGTTAGTGTAGTTAGTGACCTTGAAAGAGAAGAGAATGCAAGTCTAACTCTTCTCGATATTTTAAAAAACTCAGAACATGTTCTTTCGGAAATTCAAGTTTTTCTGAACTTGGATTTTCCTGAAGTAATTCTGCCACACTCCCAGCCACAAATATATAATGGGGTCTTAAACTCCTTAAGAACATAGATTACTCTTATCATAGCCATAAGTTCTTCTGTTTCCCGCAAGTTTTTCTGAATAGCACCCAAAAGATAAGTCTGCTTGACATGAGTCTATATGATTTGGTTGTATAATAGAAAGACATGAATTTAATGACCACTAACGCGACTCTTTGATTTTTCCAGGTTCAATTGTTAATCTATTTTATGCTGAAATATGCTATGGAGATTTTACTTTCAGAATCTAGTGTCGTCACGACATATTACTTTAGCTGGTCAACAGGCCGTGTTGCAGTTTTTCTTGCGTGTCTTGGCCTCACGGTTCTTCCAGTAAATCTTGTTGTTGGGAGCTATATAAGTAACATGTTCGAGGACAGGTAAGTTCTTTCGCGCACACATATGTTAATGGATGGTTACTTTCTGGTCAATCTTTTTAAAAGGATTCTTGCGTAGAAAATATTTTATTTTTAGATTGGCTCAATTTTTAACGGGTCAAAATGGGTTGAGTTAATAAATGTGTGCGGGTCATGATTGTCTGGCCTAATTTTGCCACCTCTACATGTAATCGATATAGTTTATGGCTTGGCGTATAAAATAAAGAAATGTTTTGGCAGCTTTTTTGCATAGAGTTCACGTCTCACCTTGTAATAATGCATCTAATAAGACAGAAGGTGGACAATTTTATATTCAACAATATGTTAAAGACTGAAAATTCACCATAGGTTTACCATATATAAATCTTCATCATCAGAAATTGAATACCGAGTTTCTTTTGTTTGCAGGCAAATTCTGTTGGCATCTGAAATTATGGTTTGTGTTGGTATACTGATGAGCTTTAATGTTATAATCCCGTATTCTGTGCCACAGTATGTCTGCTCGGGGCTCTTATTATTTGTATCTGCTGAAGTGTTAGAAGGTATGATCCCCTCATTTCTTTGTCTTTCTTAAGAAGCACGCGTCTCTTAATTGTCAATGTATCTATCATTATGGAAAAAAAAACAAAAAAATGGTGTAGTTGAATAAAAGCTGTGCTCAAACTCAGAATAACTCGAAGAAAAGGAGATAATGTCATGTCAAAATAGCAAGTGTGGACGCAGACTCAACTCATTAGAAAGATTAGAGCAGATACTCGAAGGAATGACATATACTGGCTTCTAGGTGTGATAGTTTCAATAAAAGTTTGCTTATAGTTCAACAAAAAGAGTTGCTGCATAATCTAAAAGGAGTCATAGATTTTAGAAATTAGATTAATTGTAGCACGTGGATATAAGTGAATTCATTTCTATATACTATATGTATAAGTTGTGTCCGTAGTTAACACTTCTTTGACATATAACAAAACTTGGCGATCTAACAATCTTCTCAATGATAATACTATGTTATTGTTAGTTGTTTTTATATCATGTACATTCTAAAAAGTTACTTTGGCTCACTTCAGGTGTAAATTTGTCACTCCTATCGCGAGTCATGTCATCTAGGCTTGCTCGTGGAACCTATAACGGAGGCCTCTTGTCTACAGAAGCTGGAACCATTGCTCGGGTAATTGCAGATGCAACCATAACTCTGGCTGGGTACTTAGGGGAGAGTATGCTCTTGAATGTTACTCTTCTCCCTTCACTCTTCATATGCATTGTGTCCATTCTCGCCACCTTTTGGACCTACAATTCTCTCTATTGATTTAGTCTCATGTATTTGGATGAATCCTCAGCACCCAGAAATTATTTTTGCTTTCAATTATTTTATCGATTTATTTGTTTCTTGTACTCTTATTATTGCTATAAATTGAAAGTGGCACGATCATTACCATAGATATACTAAATTAGAAAAGAGTTACGTGAGTCCATGAATTATTATGTCCCGGTATTGTATCCCATCATTTCTTTCTTTGTGAAACATAAATAATACTAAATTAATCCTTGAAGTGGTTCTTGGTCTAATTGTTGATATAAAGTGTGATATGATAATCATACAAGGTGAAAGATAAAGAGTATAATGTAGTGTTGTGATTATGAGTATTAAAGTTTATAATAAGGGAAACTTACATAAATATACTATTATATCTATATTTCTCCCCATTTTGATTGAAAATATTTATTTTTTTCTTAAAATTTTAGAATGTGTTTGTCATTGAATTTTATTTGTTTTTCTATAAAATATTTTAGTATATCAAACACATAAGTGAAAAGTATTTCTAATTAGATCATGATTTTTATACCTTTTAAATAAAGTGTTTTTCCATTTAAAAGTGATGTGTGCTTTTATTTTTAAATCAACAACATTATGCATAATAGTGTAATACCATACTATTAACTTATTATAACCAATTAAATTGCATTGAGTTATGTTAAATAATTTAAGTACACTGTCAATTTCGAGTAATAAAATATATGTCTAACAACAATTTCATTCTCGAAAAATTAATTAATTTGAAATGTTGTTGGACACATATTAACAATCAAATACTTCAAAATATTGTTTGAGAAATACACTACTTTGAACCTCAATTGAAGAAAAAAGAAGGTAAAAATTAAGGGAGATTGTTCCTCGCGGTCGATTCGAAGTACAATCAACTGTCTTGGAGATCAAGTATTACAAGGAGGTTCACATCGTCCTATATATATTTAAGAAATATGTTTTAAATATCACATAATTGATATATGACTTTTAGAAAAATTAAAAGATAAAATATAAAATTTTGAATAACATGCCTACATTTTGATATCCAGTTGATTAAAACTTTTTGTTGTAAGCTTAGCATTATGATATGACTTTTCTTAGTTATATTTTATTTAAATCTAACTAGCAAATTTTCTTATATCCTATATCTTTATTATTCTATTAAGAGGATAATATTGATAGGGTCATATAGTATTTATCATTTTAAATAGTTTAAAAAATAGATAAATTAAATAATGATAAAAGATTATTATTGTCAAATTTAGACAATAAACTAAACTTATATATTGATTTATTTACATAAATATACTATTATAACACATCAAGATGTTTAATGTTAATATTCTCAAATAAACTTTACAGTATTATTTTATAATAAGTTAAAATTTTAAATTATCAATAAATTAATAATAATTACATTTATCAATTAACCGTGCAATGCTCCATCAAGCAAGAAAAAAAAGCAGAAGAAATAATAGTCAAAAAATAAACACTAATATGCAATTCGCAAAAATTTAATAGCCAATTTATAGCAGACAATTAAAACTACGAACTACAGAAGCTTTTAAAATCTTTATATATTTTACATGAACAAGGGGACACATGGACTAAAAGATTTAAATAAGAAATTAATGAAGTAAAAGACAAGACACATGTTTTACATATGTACAATTTTATAGTGTGTCATTTACATAAGATGTCTAAAACAAATATCGCTTAGTTGAGATGTCTAAGTAAAATTTTGTTCCAACTTTAGGGGTCATCGATGAATTTGACCTTTCTAATATAGAGTAAAAAGTAATAAATATGAGAAAGACTTGACGCTCACATTAAAATCTGGTCCGAAAGGGCGTGGTTTCAGATCCACTCTCAACACAAATTTACATTTTCTCTACCATATGTCATATTCCAATCCATCGGGTCGTGCGGACACCTACTCTAACATTTAGATAGGAGAATCTGTACTCCTAAACTAAGATATTCATTGTGGAAGTAAACAAATTATAAGCTAACACCTTATTCACATTTAGAAATATTTTAAACTTAATTTAAAGTAAAGTCCTTTTGTAAAGAAAGAAATTGAACCCTCCCAAAAAACTAGACTAAACGGGTACTAGAGCTTCTAAGGAAGTATAAAAATTATAAAAGAAATACGATACAACTTCCACCATAAGGAAAGAGGATTAGAAGCTGTCGGAGATCATCTTCGCATAGGAAACATCACTAACCCTACAACCAGACTATATCAAGTGGCATAACAAGAGTAGTATCAGTACAAACAACACGTATTGGTAAGCATCATCAGTCGACCCGAATCAATCACATAACATCATACAAATAATCAAAAAAAACATACAGCTTGGAGATACAATTAGGACCCCGATCCGCTCAGTCACCGCTATTACTACAAGTAGAATTATGTTGGGACCCATACGCTCTATATTAAGTCACCTAACCCCCTTCCGCTGCCAAATCCACTAGCTAGACCATACCACCCTCGTATCAGATCATAACCTAATTTTTCTATCACATAGAGATTTTTCAAATACAAGGCCTCTACTAACTCTGTTAACCAGACTACTGTTCTCCCTCGAGCTCTCATGTCGACACCTTAGCCTTTAAATAATTTATCAAACATATACATACAATTCTAATTACTGTCCGAAATATAACCTGACTCTCAGTCCTCACCTAGACTTAACATTCGCAACTACATGAACAACCACAACACAACAAGTCATATTTGATTCATCATCCTTTCAAATAACTCATATCTCCGAGGATCCCTAAAACATCATTATAGTATTTACTATCAATCCTGCTCTACACAAGGACCACCCTGACATTTAAATACACCAATCCGGACACCCGATGACCAACATGTGATAAATACAACACAATAAATAAATATGATCTACTCACAGAATCAATATGCAATAATCACATCATGAACAAGTAAATATGGTTCTCTCACGAAACTCACACACAAACTATTAGTGCATCAGACGTGGTATCATTGCCAACCATTAGTATGTAATGACATGGTACCCGAGCCAACCATATATGAATATCATGTATCAGGTGTGGTATCCGTGTCAAACGTAAGTATATATCATGCGTGGTATCCGAGCCAACCGTGAGATATTCTGTACTAAGTGTGGTATCCGAGCCAATTGTTAATTACACAAGCACAATCACAATTACAATAACCACAAATCACACTTGAACACCAATTAAACACATTCTCTGCATACAATAGTTAACAATATACATCTCAGCTTATACCCATTCCACCTTCCATAGCCATACATATATAATATAAGATATCACTCAGCCATTATCACAAGGTCAACATTAACTAAGCAAGTTCGTCATTAGTCAATACCACAATTAACCACACATTTAAAAATTCAAATTTAATGCCCCAACACCTATGCATGAAATATTTCGATAATCTACGAGATATTATATAAGTAAAGCGACGTCTAACTACTCAGTTAACAAGAAAATCTAGTCTACCTGGATGCCAAGCAACCACCAAAGAACTCAGAAGCTTGGCTTCTGACTTTGTGGGGTAACTTCTGATAGACGTAGACCGAAATCTCATGGGTTATGACCTCCTTTGAGATGAAATTCCTCCCCTCCATTGCTCCCGAGCTTAGAGTGACTTAGGAGAATTTTTGGAGTAATATTTGTCTATTTTCTCAATGAAAAGTGGGAGGAAGAGTAAAAGACATCACATTTTTTAGGATATGGTTCTATCAGCCCCGCTATTGTAACCATGCAGGCGCTATAGTGACGTTGTCATAGCGGGAAACTTCCCGCTATGGTGGGCAGCCTAGATCAATTCAAATTCTGTTATTTTCTTTTAATTAGCTATTTTAATTTGTAATAGCACTCTGAAATCTCCCTTTTCTATTTTTCTTTTGTTCTTTCATCAGCTTGTAAGTTGTTTTATGATCAATACAAACCTTAGTTTGTTACATGTTGTTTTTGAAAGATCTTTAACTTAAGTAATGCACCGTAAACAGATTCAAAAGAAGAAAACAAAAATAATAAAGACATTGCAAATAACATCCAAGTAGTTGAAGTCAAGCCCACATCTTGGATCAATTTTGGCTTGCAATTGTAATTGCTTTATCTATTCTATTTATTATATACCATCAAATTTCAACATTGAAATTCAATTTATTTGTTTAATTTTTTCATTCGATATTTCATATTTGATATTCATATTATGACTTTATTAATATGGGTTCATGTCGCATAGAACCCGTTCGAGGAAAGCGCTTCCTATCAGAAATGTTATCATATTCGCTACACCACATTTGTTAGTAATATGTTTGAAATTCAATTATTTGTGAAAAACAAAACAAAATGTGGAATTGAATATTTAATTCCTCAAAATATTCCTCCTTTCGTCCTTTAATTAAATCAACTTGGGAATTGAATATTTAATTGCATACCCTTGGTTACCAAAAAATATATATACAAAACTCACCTCAAAAGAGGTTCGAGGATATGGAGAGTTAATTTCATCATGGTCACTAAATTATCATTAATTTTTAAAATTGAAATTATAAAATTTACTATTTGTAACACTAAAATTGTACAATTACCAAAATTATGTATGTTTAGTGCCCCAGAAGATATTTAGCATTGAAAATAAACGTGTCTGTGACACTCTAGTTTAGGATCAGAAGAGTCTCATAACAATAAAAAATAAGAGAAATCCTGAAAATTCAAGGAACCATATTTTTATCATTAGAGACGTGTTTTAAAATCATGCAGGCCTAGATTCAAAATAAATAATATTACTATTGAGTTGAGTTATTACATATAATATCAGAGTCATTCATATATTAATCTTGTCGATACCAAAAGAGATGTATGTTTAAGGAAGCATGTCTTTTCTTTTATAATTGCATTTTTTTTAAAGCCGTACAGATCCAAACTCAATAAAAAAATATTCGAAATTTGCTCAATAAATTATTGTCTTTGTGATTATCGACAACTAGTAAATAAAGAGAGATGTTATTAGTCTCTTTTAATAAAATCTGAAAATAGCGTATCCTAAAGTACAATTCATAAGCTGGCATCAACGCATAGTGGAGATGCTTTTTAATTATTTTTTTTTTTTTCAATATTCAATATTTATATCAACGTCGTCCTGACTAATTTGAAATGGTAAAGGTTAAATATACCTTTGTTATATTTTTTTTTGGTTTAAATATACTTCTTTCATCATATTTTTGGTTTAAATACATCCCTTTTCATTATACTTTGTATAAATTTACCGTTAATTTTGACGAAGAAACACATGTAAAGTTCAGGATCAAATGATCTACCCTCAATTTACCTAAAAAAAATTTAAAACTCACACTTTTATTCGATCACTGGCTCATTCCCTTCACTTTGATTTTTTTTAATTTTATTTTCATCTTCTTCTCTTTTTAATCGCCATGAAAATTTCGAAAATAAAAATAATTGCTATTTACTAAATTAAAATCTTGAATTCACTTATAATCGATCTCATATAATATAGATATATTAATAACCACACCCCTACGGAAAATATTGACCTAAATAAAATAAAATCAATAGTAGAACCAATTTTCTACATATATTATTTTCTATATTCATAGCCTCATTCATTCTAATATTTGTATTATATATGATGTATTATACTATTATTAATTATTATTAAACCACTTTAGATTTTAAGTCGATTTGACATGAAGAAACGTGAACCAATTATTCCCTTCAGTAAAAGTTAGTGGTCAAAAATATATGTCACGTTTTTGGTAGGTTTTTTATTTGAATTATTAAGTATTGTATTTTTTATTTGAATTATAGTTAATTAATTATTAAAATGCATCTTGAAATTGACTAGATCAAGTGTTTGAATACGATCGTCAAAAGATGCGTGACAATTTAATTTGTTCATAAAATATCGATCACGTGCATGGAAGTTGGCTCATTAATTTTGAGGTGTGTTTTGATATTATAATTATTGATAGTTTAGCTAAGAAACTCAAACACGATAGTTGAGATAGGATACTCACAAAAAAGTAATACTACTTTCAGATGTGATTTTTAAAAAATTCAATTTATTGTTTTAATAATCTACGTGCCATTTTTAAATTAAAAAAAGGGTATAGTGCACGCATCATCAGATGCTAGTCGAGATCTGTTTTGGTAAATAATTGATTACAATACAGGTAGGAAAGACAAACACCTGATAATTAAAATTTAAAAACTCATAAAAATATGATACTTCATGTATATTTTTTATCATTAATTTTTTAAATAATAAATAATTAGTGAAGTATTAAAAACACATCTAAACTTTGTGCAATTTTTTAGTTTCATCAGTGAACTATTGACAGTGTTAAAATCACCCATCTACTTGACTAACTAAATTTAAATACACCCCTGATCTTGCCACATGAGTGAATACAATCATAAATTCTCGCAAAATTTAGTAGTGTTTTCAATACTTCTCTTGACTTTTTATTATGAGTCTCACGCTCCTATAAAAGTTTGAGATCACTCGCAATGCCATGTGGTAAATCGAATGTGTATTTAATGTTAATTAATCAAGAAAAAGATATGTTTAAGACTGTCAATAATTCAAATATACATTAAATTCAAGAGTGTTTTCAATACTTTTCTCTAAACAATTATCCAAAACAGAGAACATATAAGTGAAGCTAAAAAAGGAAAAAAAAAATTAATACATAAAATATCTCGCATTAGCAAAATTCGAAAAGAGCCCAATCTCAAAAGATGATGTAATCTTTTCAAAAATAAAAAAAGTGTGAGGAAAATCTTCAATATAGGTTGCTGAACTAAAATTGTCTAGTACTCTATTATTGACTTTAAAAAGATTTTAAAATATCAAACACTTTAAGTACTAGTTACCAAACTTGGAGCTAGCGGAACAACAGATTCAAAATTTAAAATTTATAAATAAATAATTAGAAAAAATATAATTTTCATGTGAAACGTGTAGACGATACTTTAGATATGTCCGTATTGGGAGCAAGGAGTGGAAATCAAATTATTCTGGTTCAAATTGGTGGTTTACCACTTTGACCATTTTAATTAATTAGGCTTATTCCATGTTTTATTTTCAATTCTATATATTTTTTATAAGTGGGGAGGAGGAAGATGCAATAACTTATTTAGTCTTAAACTTTAATTATAAATTAGATCTAATAGTTTACTAACTGTACTTTTGATTCCTTAATTATTTATAAACTTTATCTTTGATCCTTGTAATATTTAATTAATTTAAGTACATAATTTTTATTCCTTAATTTAAAATATGCGTGTTATTGAGTATTTTTTAAAAAAAAACTAAATCTAATATAATAAGTGCACATATCAATTAACTGAAAAGTCAAATTAATGTTAATTTCCATAAATAAGAACATTAGATGAAGATTAATAGTCCAATCTTATTGTCAAAAATGAAGTTAGGGTCAAGGTTGGCTGTCATTAGTATAATAGAAGTGGGGTCTTTTATTATTATTATTATCATCATCAAATTATTAAATATAATAGTCAAATAATAGATCTGGTATTTTTCCATGTATCTTTAGAAACAAAATTCTCTTTATTATTTATTTTTTTCAAGTTGAAGACCAAATAACTACCACCATTACGACAATAATAATGTTTTTAGCATAGTCTCACATATAAAATTTGAAAAGAATAAATTATATCTAAATTTTATTTTTATTTTTATTTTTATGAAATAAACAATGTATTAATAATAAACGTTCGGTTTTCTAAATTTAATGTAATATGTGAATTCGGCAAGAAAAAAAACATTAAACTAATATAGAAAAACTATTTTTTTAAAAGTATATATGATGAAGGAAAAATTCTTTTGGCCAGAAAATTTGGCCAGAATGGTAAAATAACATATTTCACACTACGTTATTTTACCTTTCTGAATATTTTAACTCTTTTAACTTTAATACCTTTTAATTAAAAATTGAAAAAAAAAATCAGTTTATTTTAAAATAAAAAGAATATTATAGACTTTTTAAATTTTTGATCAAATTTTCTGGCTATTTAGCATCGACTTATGTGAAAGGAGCTTTTAGCGTTAAATAACATAAAATAGCTCTCTAAGAAACCGCCATTTATTTGTTTCAAATCATATATTTATCATAATTAAGTTATAAATTAAAAGAAAAATGTGCATTTTTGTTTTTGGTAAATAATAAGAGCTTCTATAATTAAGAAAACGTAAATAAAAATATATAAATTTTCTCATAACTTATTTTTTATCTAGTTATTCAACATCGTAAATTTTTTATAAAAAATTATATATAAATATCTTGTTTCTTATCATGCTATTAAACGAACCTCTTATTTTATTTTATTACTTCCTCCGTCTTAATTTATGTGACATTTTTTAGGTTTCAAGATTCAAACAAGTCTGTTTTTACAGAAAATTTTTCATATATCTTTTAATTATTTTGAATTGTCAATTATTGTGACTTGTAGTACTTTTTACTTAGTTTACAAATATATAAATTTCTTTTCAAAATAATCGAAGATTCCACGCATAATTTTTTTTATCAAACTAAAACGATTTGACTCTCGAAAAACAAGATATGTCACGTAAATTAGAACGAAGAAACCACTTTTTGGATAAATATACTTTTCCTCCATTCGATCACATGTATACATGTCTGCCCAACTATTTATTTTCTTCACAAGTCTGCGGAATATTAAAATGGAAAATTTCTTAGCAGTCTCCACTCTTCAGTTAGTATAAATATGTGAAAGCCTTGCAAGCACAAATCATCACTAGCCTTTCTCTCTCTTCTGCAAAACGAAAAAGTGTGTGTTCGCCGGCGCTAAATTCGAGGAGATTTAGAGTGAGAGAAGACGGTGTGTTCGCCGGCGGTTATTCCGATCTGTTCAGTTTAACACCGACTCGGAGAAGAAAGAGTACGTGTGTGTGTTCGCCGGCGGTTATTTCGATTTGTTCAGTTGAACACTGTTTGATAATAGTCGAAGAGAAGAAATCGGAAAACGGAAATCGGAAAATGGCAGCTCAACCGAAGAATGTCGGAATTCTCGCCGTCGAGATTTACTTTCCTCCTACTTGCCTACAGCAGGTACTTTCTCTTTCTCTCACACACACACATGCACTTGTGAAACTAACGGCCTGTTTGGTTAAGTTTTTAAGAGATCGGAAGTGCTTATTTGAGCTGTTTAGTGTTTAGTCAATTTTTTGGAGAAAATAACTGGAAGTTTGTTTTGAAGCTTAAAAAATAAAATTCCGATAGTACTTTTTTTGGAAAAAATTTAAATTAGAAACAGTTTTGAAAAGTTTAGAATTGTTTTTCAAATGGACACATTATTTTTCACTTAAAAAATACAAGCTTATTTTTGAAATTTAACCAAACAGGCTATAAACTTTGATCATAGATATGTGTGTTAATTACTTTGATTACTTGAATGATTAGCAATATTATATTAAGTGCTTTAAATTGGTTGAGGAATTGAAGGTGGAGAGAGTGAGGGAGATCGACTTACTCTTGGCGCGTGGTTGAAATTTGGGAAATTTTAATTTTTGTCACTTTCTTATAAGGAATTTTCTTTTCTTTATTTGTCTTTTTTTCGAAAACGAAATAGAATATATCTTTTTTCTTTCATTTGTTTTATTTCTGGTAAAATATTCCTTAAATGCTTTTTTTTTTTTTTTCATTTTTAATCTTCTTCTTTTTTAAGTTCAAAATCCGTTAATTGTTTCATCTAGAGATTCATAGAAAAGCTCCGCCTAATAGTGCATATATGAGCATGAACTTTATTCCCTCCGAGTCAATTTATGTTGTACCGTTTGACTTAACACAAAGTTTTAAAAAAAAAAAATAGACTTTTGGAATTTGTGGTATGAAACAAATTTTAGATATATGTGTGACTACAAATTATTTCATTCAGAGTAAAAAGATAATAAATTAAAGTTAAGTTATTTCTAATTATGAAAAAATGATTTTTTTTGGGACATACGAAAAAGAAAAAGATGTCATGTAAATTGAGATGGAGGAAGTAATATTCGCTTCATACATAATTGTATTACTATCTGAGGAGTCAAATGATGGTCCAAACATCTGAGAAATAATTTTAATTATTAATAATGGTGATTTGTAGTACTTTTAATTATAAATAATACAAGTTTAAGGCAGTTAAATTCTGATCACTTGCAAAAAAAAAAAAAAAAATCATTTTATTTTGCATTATATAGGAAGCATTGGAGGCTCATGATGGAGCAAGCAAAGGGAAATACACAATTGGTCTTGGACAAGATTGTATGGGCTTTTGCACTGAGGTGGAAGATGTTATATCAATGAGGTATGTCTCCCTCGTCGGAAAATTACATTGCATAAATTGGTCATATTTTTCTTTTTATGTAGATAAACACTTCTTCGCGTGTTTAGTTCTTTATATTCTGAAGTATGTAGTTTGAAGGTGTTAGTAGTTTCTTCTGCTAGATGAACAGCGTGATAAATTTATCATTGTAATTTTTGTCACTGTACTGTCTCTAATTAAATTGTTCATGCTCAGTTTGACAGCAGTTACTTCCCTTTTGGAGAAGTATGCTATTGATCCAAAGCAAATTGGTCGTCTAGAGGTTGGAAGTGAAACCGTAATTGATAAGAGCAAATCCATCAAGACATTCCTGATGCAAATATTTGAGGTACACAGTTCTAGCAATGCTTGTTTAGTAAATCGTCTATCATGGCACGTTCAATGAATCGAATATGTGTTTTATGACTTGTATCCTAGACTTCTGGCATATTAAGCAAACCAATTGATCGACCAAAATGAAAACTAGATAGTTAGAGATTTACTCACTACACACTAGCTCAAGATGATGCATATATCTTGCATCCAAGTATTAGGACAGAGATTTCAAATGTTGGATCCACTTAATTCTGCCTGAAATATGTTGTAATGTTAACTTTTTGGCCCTAAATGCACTTGCTCATCCGGTTTGTTGAAAAAAGTGAGTTTATTGTTTGTTGTACATCATCCTTAAACATTGGTTGTTGCATCTGTTTTGTCTTACGATGATATGAAATGAGCTTAAATGAAGAAGTGGGGACTCATATACCCGTGCAACTTGTTTGAGGCTTGAGAAGTAGCTATTATTGTTGTTGTATGTGATTTATTTTTGTCTCACTTGACATTCCACTTCACAAGCAGAGCTTTACATTATGACTAACAGGAATTTTGTTCAATGAAAACTTATCCTGCTTCCTTACTGTGTCAAACAAGCAGAAATGTGGAAATAGTGACATTGAAGGAGTCGACTCAACTAATGCATGCTATGGGGGAACTGCCGCATTGTTCAACTGTGTGAATTGGGTCGAGAGCTCTTCATGGGATGGTCGCTATGGACTCGTTGTATGCACTGATAGTGCGGTAAGCTCATCACATTCATAGAATTTCTACAGCATGTGTGTTGTCTTTTAAAATATTGAGTTTGCATTGCTCATTTGGTACATATTTGTGATGAATTTGAGCATCTGCATGATAAACATTCACTAATTTCAGGAGCTTATTTTGACAGGTCTATGCTGAGGGAGCTGCTCGGCCTACTGGAGGTGCTGCAGCAATTGCTATGCTAGTTGGGCCAGATGCTCCTATTGTGTTCGAAAGCAAGATTAGGGCTAGCCATATGGCCCATGTCTATGATTTTTACAAGCCCATCCTCGACAGTGAATATCCAGTAATTCACTTAAGCCCATGCAATCGTTAATCATCCGTTTTTACACAGGAGTGCTTTGATATGTTTGTTACTGGACAAAATTTAAAAGAAATATATAGGAAATTGTTTATTGGTATATGAATTTCCATATGTGCTCTATATGATGGTAAATTGGTAATTAATTGTTGGTTTGCAGGTGGTTGATGGCAAGCTTTCACAAACTTGTTATCTTATGGCACTTGATTCTTGCTACAAGAGCTTATGCAACAAGTAAGCTGCCGGTTGAGCACACATTCTAGTATTCCAAACGAACCTCTCTATTATAGTCTTTAATAACCTCTTCGTTCACATTCTAGATACGAAAAATTGGAGGGCAAGCAGTTTTCGATTGATGATGCAGCCTATTTTGTTTTCCATTCACCATACAACAAGGTACTTTATGGATCCAACACAGAATTTTGATCTTTTTTCTTCGTAAGTAAAATGATGATAAGGATTACCTGAACGTTTGTTTTATTTAATCCTGCAGCTTGTACAGAAGAGCACTGCTCGGTTGTTGTTCAATGACTTCACAAGGAACGCTAGGTGTGTTGCAAATATTCCGTACTAAGGGAATTGCTTTTTATTTTGTAAACGGAATTCAGTTGACTGATCTTATTCGATTTTGCATTTGCAGTTCCATTGATGAGTCTACTAAAGAAAAGCTGGCACCTTTTTCATCCCTAACTGGTGATGAGAGTTATCAAAGCCGTGATCTTGAGAAGGTCCATACATAAACTTTCATATTCGTTGATTTCCAAGAAATATTGTCTTCTTTTTTTTTTCATTTTCAAATGGCTTCGTGTTGATCTTCCAGTATATGTTTAGAATGCTGAAAATGAAGCTTTCAGTAGGAAGAATTGCCTTAACAATTATATATGTTGAGATTGGAACTAACTAGTGGATTATAACTATTGCATATACAGACATCCTGGCAAGTGGCAAAACCATTTTATGACGAGAAGGTAAAACCGGCCACATTAGTACCAAAACAAGTTGGCAACATGTACACAGCGTCTCTCTATGCTGCTTTTGCATCCCTCCTTCACAATAAGCACAGCTCATTGGTAACTACGAGCTACTTCTTTTCCTTTTGGCCCGTTTTCTTGCTATAATCTACCGTGTTTCTTATAATTTCAAATGATTTTGTCAACTCAGGCTGGACAGCGGGTAGTCTTGTTCTCTTACGGGAGTGGATTGACTGCAACAATGTTCTCATTAAAGCTTCACGAAGGTCAACATCCTTTTAACTTGTCAAACATCGCAGCTGTGATGAACGTTGAAGAGAAATTGAAGTTGAGGCATGAGGTATGATAAAATCGTCTTTATAATTTACTCATGGATGTTGAACTCATTGCCAACACTGTGACGGTTGAGTTCCTTAACTATCTTTGACAAACAATCTTTTGTTCAGTTCACTCCTGAAAATTTCATCGAAACGATGAAAATAATGGAGCACAGGTATGGAGGTAAGGACTTTGTGACGAGCAAGGATTGCAGCCTTCTAGCTCCGGGTACCTACTACCTAACAGAAGTCGATTCGAAATACAGAAGATTCTATGCCAAGAAATGTGCTGAGAATGGACTTGCCAATGGTTATTGAAGATAGTCCTAGTATGATGTAACTTCCATGAAATTGGCTTGGACTCTTTAAATTATTGTCAGCACATAGAAGAATAATTACTTCATAATAACATATAGTTTCTTTCTACTTTCCAACAATTTCAATATTGTTTCTTGTATTCTCATCTGTTTGAGAGATAATTTAAAAAATCATCAATGTAATGTAGTCTTATATATGAACTAGTAAAATTACCCGCCTGAGGCGCGGAAATTTAATATCACATAATTTATAAAATAATACTTAAAACCTATCAGTCATTAAAACTAAAACACTACATTATCTTACATCAAAGATTACGTAGTAACGAACATTAATAATGTAAAGGAAAATGATAATTATAATATCTTATCATCTATCCTTCAATCAATCATCTTAAAGTTGATTTTATAATTTATCCTTTTTTTGCTTACAGGAAGTGTTACTATTTCATATTTTTGGGGAATCAAATGAACATCAACCCGAGATATTAATTTTTCTAATAAATAAATAATTGTTGGTGAAGGGATAAAAAGCCGAAAAAGTGAACAAATATTATAATTCTAACGTGTAGAAAGTTCAGCCGTACCTTTTGCTTTACATATATCATTTTAAAGTTCTCCTTTAAATGTATCATAAGTAATTATTAAAATGAAAAATTAAAGGGAGAACGTATCATATTGGACAACAATTCAACTTATTATATATACTTGAAAGGGAAAAATACTACACAAAACTATTCAGTTTATTTGGGGGTTTTTTAAAATCAACATATCAGAGTGATGGAGTTCAATTTGAAACGATACTTCTATTCCAATCGCAGTGTCGAGAAACACGATTCTATTCACCAGTGTATTGATACAAAAACAATGGTGTCAGTGAACCACTAAAAAGGAGTAAAAGTACACAAATATTTAATGTTGCAGAAGAAGAAGGAAAAGTAGTTCAGAATTTTCGTTGTTTTAAAATGAGAGGAAATCCCTCTATTTATAGACAACAAAACGGTAGTGTGAACAAATGTTTATTGTGCCTTATGAGAAAGGTCACAACTTTTCATAAAAGTCGCAACTCTTCATAAAAGTAACAACCCTTCGAAAAGGTCACAACATTTCATAAAAGTCACAATCTTTAATAAAAGTCACAACTTTTCATAAAAGTCGCAACTCTTCATGAAAGTCACAATTGTTCATGAAAGTCACAACTTTTCATGAAAGTCACAACTTTTCATAAAAGTCACAACTTTTCATAAAAATCAAAACTTTTCATGAAGGAGGAAGGCTAGTTTTGGAAATAAATAAATTTAAAAGAAAATTCTAGCTTGTGGTGGCGCCACGTAGGCGGGCCTAGGATTCTCTTTTATATATATATATCATTGAATAAAAACTATATTTTGAGATCGGCTATATGAATCCATTGCATCATTCCTTCTTACATAGTATCAACTATTACAAGATCAAATCGCAAAATAAAACTCGAGAAATAATATTGAAAAAATCAAGAATAAATGCTTGAGAAGTCCAAAAAAACATAGGACTACATGATATCATTATTTGAAGTTGAGATTGGCTTGATAAGTCATTCCTACTTGCCAACTAGAAGGTGCAACATTAGTAGCTATAATAGTTTCATGAGATGTGTAAGAAGTGATCTTAAAAGAAAGTGTTTGGCCACTTAGAGTTGCAAATGCTTGATATGAAGCTCCCCAATTATGGCTCATAGCTAACCAACTTGTTTTAGTTCCCTTCACCCACATACTTGCAATATCTCCACCTCCACCAACATTCATCACATATACCAATAACCAATAGCCATTTCCTTGAAGACTAAACTTGATTCCACCTTTTTTAACACAAGGTACCCTACAACCATGAGAGCAATGGTACATGTTAGAGGTAGTAAATATCAGATAGAATAGTCGAGGTGCACACAACTGATTCTACCACTATTATTATACGTATACATATTTTTTTAAAATTTTCTTGCTACACTTATATTTGTATTTTGAGTTGATGGCAACAAATTAAATTTAACTCAAAGAAGTCGTCTTAAAAGTTTGTTTTTGTAGCATCTAAGGTAAGTAACACATCAAGCCCTAGGAATGGAAGAAAATCCTGATATGCAACACTTCCTCTTTTAATGAGTCTTACACGAAGCCCGAAATAGTTAGGACCCAGAACAAATATCAAGAATCAGGTGATAAAACAAAGATTAACATGTTAATTTTTTTTAATTTTTCGTCCGATATTTGACACCTTCTTTAGTGCCCGATTAATCAGATTCTCACCGAAAAGTCCTATTATAAGGGGGTAAACATTCTCTCTACTAAAGGCGACTTCATTTCTAGGGATCGAATGTGAGACCTCTGGTAGGAGGAGTGCTTACAACTCCACCAAAACTTTTGACAGTCACTAAAATATTAAAGGCATAATACATAAGTAGACACTCAAATTTGACCTCAGCTGGCAAGTAAGCACTCAAACTTTGAAAGTACACATCTAAACACCTTAACTTGGTCTTAACTGACAACTAAATGCTCCAACTCATTCTCACTATGTATCATGGACACCCGATACGGTGACACATAAATTTTGAAGGTGTCTAAATGATCATTTTGTAAGTTGGAATGTTCAATTGACAGAGTGGAGACGAGTTGAGATATGCATACTCAAATTAGAGTGCTTACTTACCTACCAAAACCAAGATTGAGTGTCTATTTATGTATTATGCCAGTATTAAATGTTCAACCACAAAACATGAACCATTTACCTTCGATAAGAAACAGGGACAATTCCAGCCTTCCATTGAGCAATTTTCATAAAAGCAGGTTTAGCCATATCAAAATGTGTTCTAGGTGGATTACACCAACCACCATTGTTACTGTCTTGTGCAGGATTTGGTGGACAGAGATTTGTTGCTGTCACTGTCACAATTGTTGAGTAGCAAGAGTCTGACTGCACACATTTTATTTGAAAACATTGTCCACATGCAAATCCCTTGTTGTATAATACTGAGCTCAATGCTGCTGTATCTGTTCCATAACCTGATGTGACCAAATTTCCAAATCCACAAGCTCCCCCTACAAAAAGATTTCACATTATTAGTTAGTGTGTTTTTATCTGTTGTAGCAGGTAATCTGTCTTATTTCGCAGGTTAACAAGAAGATATTACACTATCAGAGTGTTTTAATCTTTTATCCTTCTTTGAGCCGATGGTCTGTTGGAAACAAACTTTCTATTTTCTCAAGGTAGGGGAACATCTGCATACACTCTACCCTGATCTCAAGATCTCACTTGCTGGATTAATTACACTGAGTTTTATTGTTGTTGTAGTAGGTAATATGTCTTATTTTGCAAGTTAATGCTATGTTGCTTGGACTCTTCAAAAATGTAGTATTGATTCCTCCAAAAATAGTGTATTTTTTGAGGATACAATATTTGATGCGACATCTTTCTTAGAGATTCTAGAGTGACGTAGGGTTACTATCGCGTTCCTTTGTAAAAGATTGTGTTTGTGCTAATGAAATGCACGATGTTTTAGATTTGTCTAGTAGGTCTAACAAATTGAAGTAAGAGTTCAAGTTCTACGTACTGACCAGCATAAAAAGAATATTTACGCAATGGAAATGTCCTTAAAGAATCCGTGTTTTCTAGTGAATTTTCGCTATTTATATATAAAAGGTCATAATAATGAATATAAATCAAAATAGTTTATCGATTAAGTAAACTCACCCATGGTAGCTGAAGCACTCTCATCGCCATAGAACGTAGCATGAGAGAGTTGCCAAGGTGTTGCTTGAAAGCCGCTAGGGGTGTCACCATAGCCCGCGCCATTTACTCGATCGATGATTGCTAATGTTGCAACCACCAAGAACATTGTCAAGCTCCATCTATGGTGAAAAGAGGCCATGAAAAATTAGCTTACAATCAAGAAAATTGTAATGCCTTATTTGATTTTTGTAAAGATATAAGTCCTTAATATATAGTTTTCTTTGTGTGTATAAATAATGTTACAAAAATGTACACTTCGTGCCAACACGAACAATGTAAGCTTTATAAGTCAACTTTGGTATTTGAAAATTAATTATGTTTTATAGAAACGTGCTGGCAGGTTTTAAACTTACATGTTGTACATTACTATTGTTATTTAGTGCCATTTTCTTGATTTAATGTTTTCTACAAATAATGGAGAACTCATTTTTGAACAAATAGACACATCCTATGTGACATTTTAGCATCCTACGTATATTATGACGTGTGTGTCTACTTTTTCAATTTTAAACAAGTTTAAGTGTCTACTTGTACACTCCCAAAGTTGGAGGACGTAGATGTCAGCTGAAGCCAAGTTAAAAGGCATATTTATGTATTATGCCTATCACAGCGGTGGGCGGTGGAATTTTTATGCCCAAATATTAGTGAGTGACATGGATAGGTCATTTCATTTCCGATAGTTCGATGACATGTTTAAGCTTTTTCATATAATAAAGGCTTAACCCATTGGTGGCCCCCTAAAGTTGACACCAACTTTCACTTAGACACTCTAACTAGGCTTTGTTCATTTTAAACACCTCATGTCAAACCTCATTGTGTCATTTTGACACTTTTTTATATTTTCAAAACCACCTTTAAGTGCGTACATCCAGACGCCTCTTAGGTGGAAAAATAAACGAATCGATATGTGACGTGGAAATTTTATTTTATTTTTAAAAAGCTCAGTTTTACTTTCTTTTTTATTCTTCCAGATCCCAAATCCCATGCCTACATTTGTTCTACTCCATCAAGAAGGCAAGAACAAAGGTTAGTTCACAAAGTAAAATAAGTTGGGAGAATCAGGGAAATCATATCAAATCGAAAAGTTTTTATATGACATTTGAAAGAAGTTGATTTCTTGTGCTACCACGATTGAGATTTATAGTAAAGGATATGTAAAAGAGATTTCTTTTATTTTCATTGGAGGTTGTTCTTTATTTTTATTTTTTTTCCCTTGAAATCAATTTAATTTTGTAATTTCAATGGAGAAGGTAAGAATGTGAATCAGTTTTCCCATTTGAAAGAAGTTGATTTCTTTTTTTGTTCCCTTGAAATCGATTTTGTTTTTAATATGAATCAAGATGCAAATTCGATTTTCAAAGAAGATGGAAGATCAAAGAGTGTGACCCAGTAAAGTATTGTAGAATTTCATTAAAAAGTTGTGTGGCGATGGAGGATGGTAGAAGGTGGAGAAGATGGTAGGGAGTAAGAGCAAGGAAGAAGAAGGAGAAGAAAATATTTACAAAATAAAGTCCCTAACGCGCTTAAAATTCGTGTAGCACACGTACCATGCTTAGTCAACGAAAAGTGTCAAAATGACACAGCGAGACACGACATGAGGTGTCTAAAATGAACAAAGCTTAGTTGAAGTGTCTAAGTGAAAGTTTGTGCCAACTTTAGGGGGCCACCAATGGGTTAAGCCTATAATAAAATAACATCAGAAGAGAAGCTCATTAAAAACTGTAAATTTTTTTTTATTGATATACTTGTAGTCACACACAATACATTACATAACATATTCACACAATACAAGTTGCAAATCATTCACAAATTCAACATTGAACTTGTTTTTCATTTTCACAAACTGCATCATATGGTCTCTCTTCCATGCAGCTTGTGTTAAAAAGCAAATCTCTTGTGCAGATATCTCCACATATAAAATCATCCTGCAGTTTGCAAGAAATCAGTAAACGGAACGGTTTTTCTATACGAGGGAAGCACATATATTAAGGGCGATTGGCTCAAATCATGTATTTGTTTTATGAAATTTACGTAATATGTATAAATGATTTATTCAAAACCCAATAAACAAAAGGGGTTGTGGTCCGGAACTTATAAGTTAAAGTCCTGGATCCCCCTCTGATATATTATACTTCTCCATACAAGCGATAATATATAATCGATGTTGCTCAGACTCTCCAAAACTGTTAAAGAACCTGTATCGGATCCTCCAAAAATGCAATGCTTTTGGAGGATTTCAACACACACTTTGTGGTACTTTTACACAATCCGAGCAGCATAGGTTATAATAGTTAAAGAGGCTAGCTAGGTATATACCTCGAATCATGCACTACTTCCTTCAGGCAATGTAATCAAACGCGTATCTGAATCATAGACCAAGTCTGTCCCACAACTGCGGAAGATTATGGTGATGACGATTACACTACGAATAGATCATGATAAATACCGAAAAACTAAGTGTTAATGTCGACTTACCCTGAGCATTTTACTTTGTTGCTGGAACCCCCATTAGATACCGATAATATTGTACCAAAGAAGGAAGTATTCTCTGTTCCACAATTCGGACAGGGGCCCTAAAGATCGAGATTATTTTGTGTTAAATGTCGAACACATAACTTATAAGATAATACTACGCACGCCTAAAATGTTCATGAGATCTTACCTTTAAGATCAGAAAATCTTTAACAATGGCGTTTGTGATTGTAAAGGATAGCCATAATATCAATGGCAAAGCAGCAAACCATGTGAAGATGAAACTGAAAGGCTCCGGAAGCTGCAATTCGATAAATTATATCATTACAAAGTCTGATGAATACTCTGATTTTTCATCTAGCTAGTTATGTATGTTACTCAGACACTCCAAAAATGATGCCCCAGCCGTGTCAGATCTTCCAAAAATGCATAGCTTTTGGAGGATTCAACACACCCAGCGGTATTTTTGAAGAGTTTGATACCTTAGCAATGAACTAAGGACCAATATAGGTAACAAGGCATACCTCCAAAAGATAAGTGATCTCGAATCCAGTTAAATCGTCTAGGAAGAAAAACCTAGCAAGACATTTGCAAAACATTTCTATTACAGAAAAATCATGATAGTTGCTTCGTGAGCTAAGAACACGGATATGTGTGGTATCATTAGTTCACATATTCTTTAAACATCGTAAAATAGAACAAGTGTAACATATAACGGGGTCAAGTATTACTCACAATCCGAGAGCAACAACAGCAGCAGGGACATTTAACAAGAACATCTTCAGATAATCAACAGAAAGGTCACTATAAACCTGCACGAAGTAAAGTCCATCAGCCAACTTAACCTCGTAGACATCTTGCATAGATGTAAGACGAAGAACAAGCATTTCCACAAGAGTACGACATGAAAGATGAAAATGAATTATAATAAGACTAGTAAATCCCATCGAGCAGAGAAGTACAAACCTTTCTACTTCGAAGACTGCACCTTGGACCCTCAACCACAATATCGCTACCATCCCTCTACAAAATTAAAAGATGTCAATACAGAAAAGACTAAAAGAGATGTTTGGACATAAAAAAAATTCCTTTACGAACAATATTGTGATCAAAATAATTAATGTCCGAGCACCTTGAGTTTCATCTTCAGCTTGTCATATTCTTTATCAGTCATAATTGGATTTCCAGATACATAAGCCATAGAAGCTTCGAGAAACCTCTGTTCATTGGGGCCTGCATAGTGAGAAACCGCTATTACTACACCTATTTTAAGTCCCGATCAGACAAAAATACAAATACCATATCATCATTTAGACAATGTATAATACAGAAATTCTTCCATACTTAGCATGACGACGCTGCTTCCTTCCCACATTAATTCTTCCTTAAGGTTATCGAATTCCTCATTTGACATCATGGCCTTTCCTTCATAATAGAATGACTGTGGTACAAAGCCAGGAAAGAGTGCAATTAATGTTATTAGAAGACGAAAGAAAACAATTTAGAAATAAGAGATCGTAGATGCTTAAGTATACTTGTAGTGCTTGAAGAAACTCTTGCTCCATTTCCCCGAGAGACTTCTTTCCTTTCCCGTCAATGCTACAATACTGCAAGATTTTACTGTCTTCAATCTCATCCTCCTTGAGCTGACCTGAAAGCAAAAGCGGGATCTCCAAAGTTGGAGGACATAGATGTCAGTTGAGTCCAAGTTAATGTATTAGGCCAATTAAATATATCAACCATCTATGAATCTAGTACTACAACAATCGATTTGACATTAGCATAACCAATTTCAACATACAATAGTGATAATATTAATCTCTAACTTTTCAAAATAAGATTCAAATAACCAATCCTTTTGTTGGGCTAAAACAACCTAAAGATACTCTTAACATGGAGTGATATCGTCCCTTAGGTCAAGCCTACCCGATTTTTCACAAAAGGCCTCACATCCTTTCTTATCGGGAAGGAGAGATGTTCCAGTAGGTTGAAAACATCTAGGGGCAGAGTTATAGTATTAGCTACGATGAACCCCACTAACTAAAATAAGCTATAGGTTCGACTGTAAATGAACTATAAGTTCAAATCATGACTCCGCCTCTGAAGCATCATTAAAATACTTCTAACATCATGAAGAAAAAAAACACGCAGTGGCAGAGACGGAGCCAAGTAGGACTGAAGGGTTCATCCGAATTACACTATTTATACACAATTGAAATACTAATCTTTTATGTATATATAACAGATGTTGAACCCCTTCGACTTTTTCTTATGTTACTTCTTCATATTTTAATCTCCTCAGTAAAAATATTGGTTCCACTACTACGCAACGGATCCAAATTGAAACTTATGGGTTCACGAATTCAGTAGCTTTTGCCCGAACTCTCTAAAGTATCAAAAGCTTCACTAAATATTTATAAATATTTGACTATGAACTCAGTTATTATTGTATATTTAACTCGAGGTTAAATCGTGGATCCAACTCTGCACAAATACAAACTCATTAACTTACCTGGCTGATCGGTAGTGGCCTTAGGAGAGAGAACCAATAGCCTACGTCGAATAGATAACTTTCTTCCACCAAAATTAATCAAAGGGCTTACAGAATTGAGAGAAAAAATTGGTTTTTTTCTAAACGGAGCATGAAAAAGGCGACTGCTTGTTGTTATAGTGAATCCAAATTTGGTGGCCATTTCTGACGGCGACAGCGGCGGAGATGGTGGTGGAGGTGGAGATGGAGGGAGTGTAGAAATGAATATTGCATTTGTGAATTCTTTTTTTTGGAAAGTGTCAATTTAATGGGGTTTTGGTAAAGATGAAGATAAGGTTATGTGATGAATGTGTGGAGGGTATTCAAAATTGAAAAAAAAACTTTTTTTTTATTTTTAAAACGGATAAATTTGTTCACGTGCAATAACTAATAAGTTATAAAGAAAATATAAATTGTATTTCAGATAGAATGAGCTCAACTGAAAAGATATTGACAATAGAAATGAATTTGAAATTTCACTTATGAATACAAGCTACTGCACGAACTCAGTTAGATAATTAATTCAAAAGCTTTTGTGTTGATAAAATTCAAGAAAATTAATTTTCCATTTTTTAGCAGTTATTTGATGCAATTGTCAAGAATGTAGGATCCTACATTTGGTTGACACGTGGCTGCTTGTTGCTTTCATGTATCTGCCACGTAAGATTGATCTATCAAGTATCAAGGCCATATGTGATAGGCTATAACACTTGGGGGTGGGGGGTATGATAATAATTTCAAAATAATATGTATGATTGGTTTATTCCGTGTTTAATTATTTTAAAATAATATATATAATTCATCTCGGTGTAACTTTTTTTAAAAAGATTTAGAGTATCAAACATCTTATAAGTAATTTAGGTTTCTTCTAAACTATTAATATGAATTTTATCCTCATACACTCAATAATATGTGCTATACCAATTTATTTATTATTTTTTTTTACATATAGTGTAAAAGGCGAGTATACATTTTTTATTTAAAAAATATTTGATATTTGCCCCAAAATTATACTCTAATATTAGTCAAATCCATCAAACTTAATCAGGGTTAAAAAGGATCAATATCACCTTATTTTTGTGATTTAAGATTTAAGACATCTCATATTAAATTTCCTTAATTACCTTTATGAATAATTTGTAGTACATCTTTCTTAAATTAAGATTTTAAATTTTTAAAAGTAGATTAACTAAATCTTCTTGTCCAAATAATATCCTATCACTATCTTTATTGTGTTAAATTATTTTAAACCATATTATAATTATAATTTCTTATTTCCTTCTAAATGAAACAAAAACAAATACTATATAAAGTATATAATTATTTGGGGCAAATTGGGTCTTTGGAACAGAAAAATTAGGGCACAGCTTTATCTCCATCTGGAAAACTGTTTTGCAACTCTGCTCTCTCTCCTTTCAATCGGAGTTATTTCTGTGATTTTAAAGGTAAATTCTCTTTTTTTCCAGTTTCGCGACACAAAATTACTTCAAAAAACACTGAAACTAAAGTTTACATGCAAAAATTGATTATCTTTTTGGTCATTCAGTTTCTTACTTGTTCGAATGAATGATGAAAAGTGTAATTCCGAAGTTGTTTTGGCCGTAAAGTAATAGCTTCTTTTATTTGTTGACTGAGTGGTTTTATCATGTGGGTTTCCTTTCTTTTTTGAAATAATGAACTGTTGGTCGAATTTTGTTGAATTCTGTGAGCATTTTTTGTTACGATGTTGAAGTTGTAAATGAATCATTTGTAAGCAAAGAATTTGCAGATTGAATTGTTTTTATCATGGGGGTTTCTGGGTTTTTTTCTTTTTTCCTGAAAGAATGATGAATGAATCACTTTTGGTCATTCAGTATCTTACTTGTTTGGAATGAATGTTGAAGAGTGTAATTCTGAAGTTGTTTTGGCTGTAAAGAAATAGTTATTTTTGTTGACTGAGAGGTGTTATCATGTGGGGTTTCCTTTTTTTTTTATTTAAGGAAAGATGAATGAACTGTTTTAAAAGTTGGTTGGATTTTATTGAATTCTGTAAGCATTTTATTATAATGTGGAAGTTGTAAATGAATCATTTTTAAGCAAAGAATTTGCAGATTGGATTGTTTTATCATGTGGGCTTCTGGGGGGTGAATGACCCGGAGGTCAGTTGGAGTTTTTATTGAATTCTGTGAGCATTTTATTATTATGTTGAAATTGTAAATGAATTATTTATAACATAGAATTTGTAGACTGAATTGTTTAATCATGTGGGTTTGAGGAGAGGTAGAGGTAGATTGGATAAGTATTAGAGAGAGAGAGGTGATTAGATAGGAGATGACGTAGTTTTAGCTTGCTGAGGACATGACCTTAGATAGGAGGGTGTGGAGGACACAGTTAGGGTAGAAGGTTAGTAGGTACTAGGTAGAAGTGTGTGCTGTCCGTTCGTATTAGTAGTTGTAGTATTGCTCTTGTAGTTTCATGTCCTTCGATTTCTGGTACTATCTTTTGTTCCTTATACTTCTATTATGGTATTGTTGTTTTGTAGTGTCTGTTCTGTTACTATCATTGATTTTGTTATTATTTGTTGTTTCTTGTACTTCCGTTACTTCTTTTTGGGAGTGCTTTGGACTGTTTTCCTTGAGCCGAGGGTTTATTCGAAACAACCTCTCTACCTATGAAGTAGGGGTAAGGGTTTGTGTACCCTCTACCCTCCCCAAACCCCACTTTGTGGGACTACACTGGTTATATTGTTGTTGTTTGAGGGTTTTTTCCTCTCTTTTTTTTCATAGAGAAAGATGAATAGACTTTAGCTGTCTATTTTAGTTGAAGTCTCTCGAAATAGTGAGCATTATGTTAAAATGTTGAAGAATGTACTCTATCACTCTGACACACTGTTGGATGTTTAAGAGTTTAGCAGTTGCAATTAGCAAATAGCAAGATTGAAAGGAGCAGAGATATGAGAAATGAAAAGGGAAACTGAAGAAGAAGAAGGGGCGAAAATATCAAATTAAGAATCGAAAAGGAGAAAAGTTGTTCATGAAAGAGAGACTCTACCCTTACACTTCTGCAATGAATCAAGAGGTGCGTAAAACTCAAACTGCTAAACCAAATGATGAGGGTGTAAGTGAAAGAAAATGGATAAAAGTAGACTAAAGCTTAAATCTAAAACGTTAATTTAAAAGCTGAATGAATCTGAAGTTCAGTCTGCAAGTCATGAACAACTCCGGTGCCACACGTTGTAAGAATTTGGTCATTGCCTTGCACAAGCGAAGGGTTTGGATTTTGGATGGGGGTAGACTGTTTTATATCTTTAGAAATCTCAATATTTGCTATGAGAGAATGCATAATTAGTAGGATAAGTGTAGAATGCTGGTCCTCAAATTGTGTTAAATGACCTTTGTCTTGTAAGTTAGTTTCTACCTTTCTTACATATGCAATATGATTCATCTTGGAATGACTACTTGATATGGACTGTGAAAATCTAAAACAAAGTACTAAAAACTTTTTTCTGCAATTTTCTCTTTGTTCCAGTTAGTTGGCACGGATGAGTTCTGTAGATTTTTCAGTTTCCTGCTCTTTGGAATGCCATGTTCCCTGTTGTCACAATAGCATCCATATGATAATCAAACTCTATTTCTTTGAAGGTTGATGATGTGTATTAGTTTTGGATTTGATTTGTGATTAATTGTTTATTGGAAACAGCCTCTCTACCCCACAAAGATAGGGTAAGGTCTTTGTACATCCTACCCTCCCTAGATCCCACTTGTGGGATTACACTGGGTATATTGTTGTGGCATTTATAAATGATTTCATCTGAGAATTTTCTTCTAGTGTTCCATATTTCTAGCTGTCCAAGGAGTTCTGTGCTTCCCTATATACTAAATGATGATCTTCATACAGTATGACAGAGAGCCAAGCCTGTTCATTGCAGTCTCTTTATTTGTTTTTATCGTGTTCTAAACACGTATGTTCTATGCTCCTCAACCTAACAAATACAGCCTGAGTGGTCGACCTAATATATACAACCTAATATGATTATTTACTGTAGTGAGGTTTTAATTTCAGAAGTTTTCCTCATTTTACCTTCTGATATATATTATTTTATCTTCTTTGAGGTTTTGTACTCTTAAACCTAATTTTACTGTCATTCTGTTACCTTTTTTTCCGCAGG
Organism: Solanum etuberosum; assembly: GCA_029582245.1. Taxonomy (NCBI): domain Eukaryota; kingdom Viridiplantae; phylum Streptophyta; class Magnoliopsida; order Solanales; family Solanaceae; genus Solanum; species Solanum etuberosum. The sequence goes on from JAJONR010001772.1 coordinate 99,103, forward strand.
AGGTTGTAAGCAAATATGCCGTCAGATACTGCAAGAGAAAATGCATCTATAGCTAATTCCATGGTGACCGACTGGAAAAATGAAAGAGGAAATTTTGATGGACCAGGTAACCCTGATGTGAAATCTCTTCATAATTCAGTTATCTGTGTGGGTTTTGTTTTGATTTGTATTTTTTTTCCGAGTAGTTGCTACTGTTGAGATTTGTTACAAGGTTTCCTTGAATGTGTCTGCATGACAAAGACAAGGATGTGGTCATTTACACTGGCCCACAATTTAATATTGGTGCAAAAGTTGTATGCTTCAAGTATCTTTTGGCTGGCTTTTCTATTCAACTGATGAGCAATAAGTATTCTTTAACGTGTTAGGGATGGCCAAACAATACCAGTCTTTTCTACTTTGACTGGAGCTTCACTTGAGAATTAGAAAGAGCCTACTGAATTTGATAGAAAGGAGGTCCACTAGTTAGTAATTAGTGATGCCATGAAGAGCTCTAGTTACTTGCATGATTTCTTGAGGCTGTAAGCTGGCTTGATATTATTAGGTCTTTCCACTAAACCACGTAAAACCTATACTAAGAGCCTGTTTGATTGGACTTATAGCTTTTGATTTATAAGCCAAAATCCATAAGTTGGGAATTCTAACTTATGGCTTTTGGCTTATTTTTGTCTATTTGGCTTTAAAAACTTAAAAACACTTTTTTATTTTACCCAAACACTACAAAAGTGCTTAATAACACTTGAAATAATCCAATCCAAACAGGCTCTAAATCTTTTCATAATTCAATTTTCCGTGTTGTTCATTTGTATGAACAATCATGGCTGTCTTCGAGATTGTGTAAAAGTTTCACACCCTCCATGAATTTGTATGCATAAAATGCAGAGATGGTTTAGATGCACAACTTTTATTTCCGTCCAATGAATGTGACACTTCAAGTATCTTTTGGTTGGAAATGCTATGAAGTTCATGGAGCAATAATACTGCATAACTTCATCATTTCAACACAATTTGTTGGAGAAACAAAGGGTTAATCGAACGATAAATGTTACTTATTGATGAGAATAAACGCTATGGTTTTTTTCCTTTTCTTTTTGTGTTAAAACTCTGTTGTCAGCATCCTGTTCCAACATTCCATCAATATTTTGGCCCTTGTCTCTAGTTAGCCTAATAGTTCTTTATTCCACATTATGTCCCTCTTGAGATGCCTTAACTTCTTCGTAAGGACATAATCTGGACTTCCAGTTACTTGATAATGTTGCCCCCATTAATAAAATTACCTTACTTTATAAATAAATTAGTGACGATACAAGGAGCTTCAGTTACTTGCATAGCTTACTGAGTATGTACAATCTGGCGTGGCCCTTCTAAAAAATAATGTACAATCTGGGTTGGCATTAATTTGTTTACAATGTTATAAAAAAGATATCCGATTGTTGAGAAAGTTGAACATACAAATTTATAGAGTACTTTACTTCTTAAGAATTGGAATCCAATTTCATGCCTTCATAATGAACCTGTGGTGTACATAAAGTTTGGAATCTTTTGATAAAACTTTCAACCTGTTGTCTTATTGGATTTTAATATTGATTGACAAGTAGCTTGGGAATGACAATACGTAATCCACTCCCTCTCTCTCTCTCTCTCTCTCTCTCTCTCTCTCTCTCTCTCTCTCTCTCTCTCTCTTATCTCTCTCTCCACTTTGGGAATAACAGGCTTATTGTGTTCTCAAAAAGTTTACTTATTTTATCTCAACTTCAGGGAATGACTCCATGAAGTTCTTTCAGTTTCCACTCCTTTGGTGCATTCTATTTCATTATAGTAACTAGTAAGTGATACGTGAGTGTATATGTGTTAATTATAATACATTATAATACTTTACCTCGTGAATTGATTGTTCTCTATGTTCTTATTCATGAAAAATACTGCAATCCAACTTCTTGCCAAATTTTGCTTATTGAATCTTAGATTCGTAATTATAACATAGTAAATTCGCAGAAATAGGCTGTATGCTCATTCATTTTCTTCTAAAAAATGTTTTGAGTTGTTGGAACTTGATGATTGATTCTATGCACAAACAGTTCGAGTTAATTCCTATGCTTGCTATATTGTTTTTGGTTGTGAATAATGCTTATTTTTCTTTACTGTAAGTTTGTTACTATTTTCTGGGCTGTTTTATATGCGAATCCTCATAGATATCGTGTAGCATCCTTGATGATCAGTGTTCAGGAGCTAACTCCGTTTTGTCTAATTTCTTGTTAAATTCAACATCTCCTGACTGTAACCTTTATGAAGTTTCACGCTACCTGATCACATAAATAAAAAATAAAAAGAAGATATCTTGTAGCTTTGTTGTCCTTGACATGAAAGTAGTGGTTAAATGATAAGTATATGAATTACTATATACTGGTACATCAACATGATTCAAATTTAAATATGAACTCTTTTCTCAGATAGTTCAAGCCTCAGAGTAAATGAGGATACCAATCGTTCTATAGCAGAGGAGCTCACAGTTTCATCTCCGCTGATTGGAATTTCAAGTGCAATTGAAAAGGGTAAACTCTATAGCATAAGATATTTTGTAATCAAGAGTTTGAACCATGAAAATATCCAATTATCAGTAAACAGAGGGATTTGGGCTACTCAAGCCATGAATGAGGC
>JAJONR010001773.1:0-100000 GCA_029582245.1 Solanum etuberosum
AAAGATAATCTTTCTTATGAAGAAGTTCCGGTTGAGAATTTAGACCGACAAGTCTGGAAGTTGAGAAATAAAGAAGTTTTTTCCGTGCAAGTTCTTCGGAGGAATCAATTAGTTGAGGGTGCTACTTGGGAGGCCGAAGCCGATATGATGTCCCGATATCCTCATCTATTTCCCTCCTCTCCTATCTAGCTTGAGGTATTAGTTCCTCTCGTTTCATTCTTTTGGATACATGCATTTTGGTCATTCTCATGTTTCCATATGCATGCATGTTCATGAAAATATGATTTTTGATGTTATATTTAAGCTTAGAGCGGTTCTCCATGTTAATGTGCATTTTGATGATATTGCATTCATGTTGGGTTGTTAGTTTCTCTTCTACTCTATTCATTCTAGCTTTAGTCCCATTTGAGGAAGAATGTCCCAAGGGGTAGATATTGTAACACCTCGAGAGATGGAAAGTTAAGAAAGGAAAGAGAAGTGCAGAATATTCTTTGAGGCAGAGGTCTACGAGACATACCTATGGACCATAGGATTCCAACAAGCCGTAGAAATGGAATCGTAGGACATAGAATGGAGTTTTAGAAAATTAAGTTTCTGAATTTTACTACAAATGAATAGGACGAACTATAGGAAAGTCGACGAGTAGTAGATGGGTTCCATATTCAGACTTAGTGAAATTTTGGACTAAAAGTTGAGTCGTAAGGATGAGGTCTACAGACCGTAGAAAGGACTTGTGGGAAGTAAGGTGAAATTTGGATTTCTGAAGTTGGTTCTACAGTAAGAACCATTCGACAATTATTTTAAGGGTATTTGGGTCTTTTCCTATGCTTTTAATATTTATAATACATCGTTTTACCCCTATTTATAAGTCCTATAACCGCCTTTCTATTCCTAAAACTAACCCTACTCCATCATTCTCTCAAACCACCAAATCCCATCCAGATTCATCCATTCCAATTATCTCCCAAGGTCAAGAAGAAGAATCTAGGGTTCCAAGTCAAGTCTTTGTTATCACCATTTCTTTTAGAATTCTATAACAAGGTATGTAGGGCTTCATCAATGGGTTCCATTCACCCATTGATCCCCAAGGTTTCTCAATTCTCCAAGTTTAATTTCAATCAAATTGATTAGGTTTTCATTCAATTCTTCATGGGTTCGATTTATGTTGATTCAATTGTTTGAATTTGATCTTATTATGTCTTATTTAACTCAATTACATACTTTTCAATAAAAATAACATGAACCCATGCAATGATCATGAATTTGACTATGAACACTAAAAGACATGAATTTTTGAAGAAACTATGAATCTATGATTTAATGTTTTCATGAAGTTATCCATGATTTATGAAAAACAATGTATTATGAATAAAGTTTCTTTTAGCTGAACATCAATGAAATTGGGAAAGTATTTTCTCGCATACTAAGGAATCATGGTTTGATGAAAGGTTTTCTTCCAAAAGCTTGATTCAATATTTAATGAGCTACTCTATGATGTTTTAAGCTTGGACTAGTATTTGAATTGTACTTTTCCATGGATTATGATAGGTTTATGAAATTGGCTATTCCGTTGAGATTTAACTTAGCAGTGAGAGAACTTTAAGGTTAAGGCTCAAATAGGCTAGTCTCTAGTAGCAACCTCGAGCTCCAAACTACGTGCTCCTATAGGATTGTCTTAAATGGCCTAACTGGTGGATCCACATATAGCATATGAATCATGATATAGAGTTCTACCTTGGCAAATAGACTCTCCCTTCTCGTTGTGAGAGTTACATCAGATTCCATGTTATAACTCGCATGTTCTATTTTCGGTTAAAGATGATATCCCACAATATAATATATGTTTTCTATCAATGTTTTAATGACATTTACTTGATGATTTTAAGATGCATTGACCATGTTGATGATTTATGATTCTACTTCAAATGATTTTTATAATGTTTAGCTTGGTCATACATATCATCATTTCGATTATGTCCTCTTATGATGATGTATCATGTTTTATTGCATTCCTTCTATACATAGTACATTTCATGTACTAATTCATACTTGTGCCTACATTTTTTCACTAATGTAGGGTGTGTCAATTCCTCTCCCTGCGTTTGTGGCTAGTGGATGACTGTGTAGATTCGAAGACTTGGTGAGTCCTGATACTCCGAGGACCATGTCACCTTTATAGCTTTCGTATGTCTTTACTTTCCAAATGTTGTATGTAGTGTATGAATTACGTCCCGACCACTTCTTTTGATGTAGAATATGAACTGTTAAGACTATAATTAGAATTCTGCTTTATTTCAAACACTTTCATTATATGAGAGTTTTTAGTTTTCTCTATTATGTTGTGTATATGTATGTCAAGTGGCTTGTGTAGGGTCTCTCGGGGTCTTATACGTCATGTTACATTTTGGGAGTACTTTGGATCATGACAATTGGGTATGGTGAATTTAACTTTATGAATGAATCATTTATTATCATATATATATTTTTAAATATACAGAAGTATGTTTATTCTACATTTTATGTATTATATTAATTATTTTACGAAGGATATGGTTGTATTTGCTTAATCTCTATTCATTGTGCAATGATTTAAGTTAAAAATCTATTTCTTGACAAGTAATTATTAAGTTTGATGTTCCTTCCTTGTGCAAGGCTCTAAAATTATGAAACTTATATTTTAATAGTGAGCATTAGTTTTATGGGCATGTAAAATTATTACTATCAATTAAAATCAATTGACTTATTGAAATCTTTTATAAAATTAATTTATATGTTGTATACATCATCTGTGTATTTTGGATGTATCTGTGGAAGTATATTTATTTTGGAGACCTTGACTTTTCTCTCCGTTTCACATTATTCCATTTACACTTTCAATATCAGACCTTGTGTTATCTCTAACTCAGAGCATATGTCAAGATTGATATAAAATGTAATGTAAGGGAAGCGGACTCCATTTTTTATCTAAGTACATTTGAAGAGGAATAACCCCCTATGTTTCGTGCTAATGACTAGCACAAAAACACATGTCAAATGAAAAAAAATTAAATTTTGATATACCTTATATAATTTTCCTAAATATAAATGAGTCTCATGATATATCCAGTCATTGATTTTTATTAGATTTTTTTGAATATGTTTCTTAAGATTTTACAAAGAAAAAATGGTAACTTGTATTATTTTCATAAATAAAACAAGCATTCTTAATTACTACATTTCTTTCAGAATTCGTCTTCTATTATATTGAGAAGTAAATTACCTCATGTCCATCAGTTGCTCACTGTTCATCCTATGCTCTGGAATGTAGTGTGATAACATTGTAGGAACATAATTTTTTTATCGCAACGACGTGATAGTTTGTAACACCTATGATTCAAAAAGAAGGAAAAAATTTTCAGGTTACTAAAATCTGGTGCAAGTTTCAACAGAACTACTGACGGCTCGTAAGTCGAACCACGAATCGTAGGTGGGGACCGTATGTGGTAAGTCCAAATGAGTTGAAATGTCAAGTCCCAGTACTCTTTTTACGGTTCATCAGGATGATCCATCGTTCAATATACGAGTCGTAGGTAGGTCTCGTAGGTGAGTCCCACACTTAGTGAAATTTTGAGGGACAAAACTGGGACTTACGGTGTCCATGTACATGAGTCCCATCATTCAAAGGTCTAGAAACAATTTTCTGAAGCCACCGACGGTTGACCAGGACGGTCCGTAGCTGGACGTGTCAACCGTGGGTCCAGCCGTCTATGGGGTCTTTTATAGTATTTTTAAAGGGGCTTTGGGTCTTTTCCAAATTGTTTTAATCCAATACTATGTCATTTTATCCTCTACCCTAAGCCCTATATAATAATTTTAAATCCCCAAATCACCCGATTCAATTCACTCTCTTAAATTCCCAAAAGTTGATCAAGTCATCATCTCAAATATTAATCACTCTAAGGAACAAGAAAAAGTCTAGGATTTCAAGATCAAGTCCCCAATCCACCATAGCTTTTTTGCTTTGAACTCCAAGGTATGATAGTCTTCACCTATGGAGCTCATTCCTCCATAGGGTTTCTAAAATCTCCAATTTTGTAAAGTTAGATTCTCTAATAAAATTAGGCTTTTATTCAATTGCCATGGATTCCTTTCAATATTCATCCAATTGATTGTTTTATGTCTTCTTATGCATCAATTGAAGTAATTACATGTTTTAAGTTGAATCCCCCATAAACCCATGCATAACCTATGTTTTGAGAGTAAAGCATTAATGTTATTGTTTTGAAAGAATTTCTCACATACTACTCAATACATGAATGTGAGGCTTTTCTCACATAAAGGATTCTTAGAGTTGAAAGTTTTTCTCAACTAAAATTTCAATCAAGATTTAGAAACTATTCTAATGAAATCTAGCTTTGATTGGCTACTTGATGTGCCTTCCATGGACGATAAGACAAGCGGCAATTACCCATGTCTCATAATAATAAGACAAGTAAAGACTAGTGACTTTTCTGTGGGATTTATTCTTAGCACCGAGTTGAAAAGAGGCGTTTATCCATGTCCCATAAACTATGTTCCACCATAGGTTTGTCTTATATAGATATTCACTAGTGGATCCACTTAAGCTAGTAGCTTATGGTTCTTATCTTGGCAAGTTGATATACCGTGATTTTACGGTATTTTTGATGTATTTCACTTGGAGTTTGTGTGAATCTTAGGAATTTTGTTGTTAGATATGATGGTATTTGATCTCATTTGGCAGGAAATCAGTTTGGAGCAGTTGACGTTGAAAAGAGCTAAAACAGTAGGATGTTGGCAACCCACGAGTTCACCCACGAGCCGTCACTCTACTGACAAGCCATAGGTGGGAGCCGTGGGTCAATGGTTCAAGGAAGTCTGACCAAGTGTTGAACCACGGTGGTGACCTACGCCCCGTAGATGGAGTGACGGACCGTAGATGGAAGTCGTCAATCAATTCAGAAAGTTGAGTTCCAGTATTTGAACCACGGATGTGCAGGATGGATCAGTGGACCTACGGACTGTCGGTGGCAACCTTCGATGAGAAGGCCAAATATTCTCTAACTGCTGAACTACAGAGGTGACCCACGGACCGTTGGATGATCCACGGTCCGTCGATGGTCATCGTCAGTCGAAACTGCCAAAAACTGGAATTTTCCTTATTTCGTTTTCTACTTGGTTTAGGATTTAATTACTATAAATATAGGCTGTAATTGAAGTTTTTAAGGGTTAGCCTTTTTTGGAGAATATTGGTTTAAGCTTTTAGAATTATTTTGCAAACACTTTGGGTAATTTGATTCTTGAAGCTCGTTTATGAAATTTGCATTTGATTTTTAATTCAAGATTTTGGTATTCATCTACTTTGATTCTAATTTCATGATTCTTCTTAATAACAACATTATGAATTGTGAATTCTCAAGCATGAGTAGCTAAATCCAAAACTAGGGTTGTGGAAACCATGAGCAATTAACAACGTATGATTAATAAATAAGTAATTTTTGAATAGTGTTTATGCATGTATTGTTAATCCTTTCGTTTAGAATTATTTTTAACGAAGGCCAACGTTAGAACTCACCTCGTTCCTACTTGCCGGACCAAGGAGGTAATGAATGAGAAAAATATTTATCAACAAAGATTTAGTTAAGGATTTGCTGCAATCTAATAGCCTGACCTTAATCAATTGATGTGAAGATTAATACCCAACTCAATTGACGCGAGGGATAGTCTGGGGTTAAAGGTAAGGGTTAGTAGAGCATACACCCGTAGATGGACCAAGTTGCGAGGTGAAATTCCCTACTTGGAGGACCAATCACTTAGGGATATCCAACTTATCAACCTTGCATGTCAAACACTGGGATAAAGTTACTATTATTAGGAATACTGCATTAACAGCTTGTGGGGAACACTTATAACCTAGTTATCATCTCATATTGATATCTCAAACTGCAAAAATCTCTTTACTTGTTAATTAGTAATACAAAACACAATCTGTTATCTTATTTACAAATCCCTCTTTTTTGTTACTTGTCTCGGAAGTAGTTTGACTAAACGAAGATAATTGTGAGTTAAGCTTAAGTTGAAACCATATTCCTCGTGGGATCGACCCTAACCTGAAAGTTGGGTTCTTTATTTGGCAGCGACCGCTTATAGTTCTTTTGGGAGGTGTAATTTAGGCGTATCAAATTTTGGCTCCACTGCAGGGGAATACGACTTTTAGATTAAACTAACTTGATGATTGAACTTTAGTCAAGTATTTCCTGATTTTACCTTTTTGTTTTGTTTTTATTTTCTACAGGTCTCAACTCTAGTGTATGCCAAGTACACAGAGTCAAGGAAATCCCCTGACGCCCTACGATCCAGAATTAAGGAGAAATTCAAAAAGAATGGTTGGAAGAGGCATAAATCCCGAGGTACACAATGATCCCATTGGAGAGGGTCAAGGGCATGGAGCTGGTTTTCGACCTTCTGGAGTTATGAATGTGCCCGTTCAGGTTCAGGGTGGTCATCTAGTCAAAAATGTAGAAAGGGTGCAAAACCAGCCAGCACCGAGGTTTCAGGATAACTACAGGGTTGACTATGACTTGGTGGAATAAGCTGGTGCTATTGTTCTCCCTCCACTACCTCAGGGACATTCGTTTGTGGTGAGCAGCAGTCTTATGCAAATGCGTACAGTAAGAGGGTTGTTCGTTGGGTTTCTTCGGAGGATCCATATGCTTACATAGCTAAATTGACAAGTGTCTGTTTGAGTAGTGTGGGACGACCGGAATTGGACATGGACATTATGGGTTTGAGAGTATTCCCACTTTCGTTGAAAGGTGATGCTGCTGTGTGGTTTTCTGAGTTTCAATACAACTCAATATATACATGGGACCAATTGCACAAGTTGTTCATGGCGAGGTATTTTTCGGTGTCCAAGAAGTTGAATTTCAAAGATAAACTAAATAACTTCATGGCACTACCTGGAGAGTCGGTAAGCAGTTCGTGGGATAGATTCACTGGATTCATGAGGAGTGTGCCGAACCACCGTATAGATGATGAGTCACTAAAGGAGTACTTCTATAGAGGACAGGATGACAATGGAAAGGCTGTGCTAGATATTATTGCTGGAGAATCTTATGGGGAGTGCACCTTTGAGGAGATTGCTGAAAAACTTAAGAGGATCTCTAAGAACAATAAAGCATGGAGCACTAGAAAGGCAAATACTGGTAGAAGCACATTTGCTGTCCAAACTGCACCAAGTCAATCAAATGATGATATTCATGAGGAGATGGCACAAATGTGGACAAAAATTGGCTTGGTATTAAAGCATGTGAGTGGAACTGCAGAAAAAGTGAATGCAGTAAATTATCAACCTAGAGCTCCACCACCGCCAGTGGAAGAGTACTACTATGAGGAAGATGCGAATTTGGTAAATGGTTAGATGGGGGGTTTTCGAACCAACACCCAAGGTTCCAATTTGGATAATTGGTGCTAGGGTCAAGGAAACCAAGGTCGGAAATCTGGCAACTACAACCGTGATGGAAACTATTTCTGGGATGGGAACTACAACCGTGATAACAATTACAACCGGAAAAACTATGACAACAGGAATTAGAAGGTTGGGCCCTATGCTCCACTTGGTAATAGAGAGGCTGGTAAAAGTATGACTCGCATTGAAGATATGACGCAGAAGATGATAAACAGATTTGATGCGACAGATGAAAATGTGAAGGAGATGCATAATGATTTATCTGTAATTGGTCAGAAAGTTGATGCCCATGCAGTGTCGATCAAGCAACTCGAACAACAGTTTAGTCAGTTATCCGCTACTGCGAACCCACGCCAGCCAGACACACTTCCTAGAAACACCATCCAAAATCTGAAAAATGATGGGCATTGCATGGAAGTCACTACTCACGGATGAAAACAAACTATAGATCCCCCCATACCGACTGAGGTGGAAAGAGTGATAGACAAAGATGAGGATGAGATTCAGGTTACTGAAGATCCGAAAGTTGATACAGAAAAGAAAGCTAAGGTGACCCAAAAAGTTGTTCCCATGCCTAGACCTCCACCTCCCTTCCTACAAAGGTTTGTGAAAAAGACTGAAGATGAAAAATATCACAGGTTCATCGCTATGTTGAAGCAACTATCTATAAATGTCCCTTTGATAGAAGCTTTGGAAAAAATGCCTGGGTATGTGAAGTTCATGAAAGACTTGGTGACTAAAAAGAGGGAAGCCAGTTTTGAGAATGAAGACAAATTGTAATATTGTAGTGCCATTGCTACTAGGTTACTTGTGCAGAAGAAAGAGGATCCTGGAACTTTCACTATTCCTTGTACCATTAGGATATTGCACTTTTCTAAAACTTTGTGTGATTTGGGTGCCATCATTAAATTGATGCCATTATCGATAAAAAAGATGCTGGGTTTAGGAGCTCCAAAGCCGACTGCGATGCCTTTACTTATGGCCAATAGAACGTTGAAGAGGCCTATTAGAGTGCTCCAAGATGTCCTTGTGAAAATGGAGTCATTCATCTTTTCGGCAAACATTGTGATACTGGATTGTGAGGTTGATTTTGAGGTCTCCATCTTCTTAGGGAGACCATTTCTTACTACTGGGTGTGCGTTGGTCGATATGGAGAGAGGACAAATGAAGTTTTGATTAGACAATGAGTAGGTGTTTTTTAACATCTGTAGGTCTATGAAGCATGAAAACGATTTTAAGTCGGTATCAGTGGTCAATCATAATGTGGAGCAAGAATCAGAGGTGTCTATTGAAGAGAGGTTAGGTGTTGAGGCATTAGTAGTTGTGATAATGAATTTTGACAGTGATGGTACTGATGACTAAGATGAGCTAGCTGCTGCACTTGATGTGTTTCAGTTTCGTTTCAAGCCAAAGCGGTTGGAATTAGACATGAAGAATCAAGACACCCTACCAGCAAAACCATTCATTGATGAGCCTCCCAAGTTGGAACTTAAGGTTCTTCCATCTCACTTGCGGTATGTATTCTTGGGAAAAAATGGCACTTTGCCCGTTATTATTGATGCTGATTTGAGTAAAGGGAAAATAGAGGCTTTGATATCGGTATTGAAACGGTTTAAGAGGGTTAGAGGATGGACTATTGCGGACATTATTGGGATCCCATCGAGCATTTGTTCTCTCAAAATTCAACTCATGCCGGACCGCAAGCCAAGTATTGAGCATCAAAGGAGACTGAATCCGCCAATGCAAGAAGTTGTGAAAAAGGAGATCCTTAAGTGGTTAGATGCTGGAGTTATAAATCCTATTGCTGATAGTAGTTGGGTCTGCCCAGTTCAATACGTGCCAAAGAAAGGAGGAATCACTGTGGTTCCTAATTCTAAAAATGAGCTTATGCCAATGAGATCGGTAACTGGTTGGAGAGTATGTATGGACTATCGCAAATTGAATGCATGGACTGAGAAATACCATTTCCTAATGTCGTTCATGGATCAGATGTTAGATCGTCTCACTGGTAAGGGTTGGTATTGTTTTCTGGATGGGTATTTGGGCTACAATCAAATCTCCATAGCTCCGGAAGATCAATAGAAGACTACCTTTACTTGTCCTAATGGGACTTTCGCGTTCAAGAGAATGTCGTTTGGGTTATGTAATGCTCCGGTGACCTTTCAACGTTGCATGATGTCAATATTTTTTGATATGGTGGAGGACACAATTGAGGTATTTATGGATGATTTCTCTATAGTAGGTGACTCGTTTGATGACTGTTTGGCGCATTTGGCTAAGGCACTAAAACGGTGTGAAGAGTGCAATCTTGTGCTCAACTGGGAAAAATGCCACTTTATGGTGAAAGAGGGTATAGTTGTGGGTCATCAGATTTCACATAAAGTTATTGAGGTTGATAGAGCTAAAGTTGAGGTAATAGAAAAACACCCACCACCCATCTCTATAAAAGGTGTTGGAAGTTTTCTTGGGCATGTAGGTTTCTACCGGAGGTTCATAAATGATTTCTCTAAAATTGCACACCCATTGTGCAAGCTACTTGAGAAGGAGTGTAAGTTTGATTTTTATGATGCTATTCTGAGAGCATTTGGAGAGTTGAAATAAAAGTTAACTCCGGCACCTATCATTATTTCACAGGATTGGGGACAACTGTTTGAAGTGATGCGTGATGCAAGTGGGGTAGCAATGGGCGTAATATTAGGGCAGAGGCGAGAGAAATTTTTTCATCCTATTTACTATGCGAGCAAAGCTTTGAATGTTGCTCAAAAGACCTACACTGTGATTAACAGAAACTGCTTGCTATGGTTTTCGCATTCGAGAAATTTAGATCCTATGTGCTTGGTACGAAGGTTATAGTACATACTGATCATTCTGCATAAAGGTATCTGATGGCTAACAAGGATGCAAAACCAAGATTGATAAGATGGGTACTTTTGTTACAAGATTACGATTATGAGGTAAAGGATAGAAAGGGAACAGAGAATCAAGTCACTGATCACTTGTCCAGACTAGAAGAGGAAGCTATAGGAAGCTATGCTCAAGCTAGAAGATGGAATTGAGATAAATGATGTGTTACCTGATGAGCAGGTATTGGCTGCTTCGTATGACTTTACCCCTTGGTTCGTAGACTTTGCTAACTACTTGGCAAGTCATTTGGTGCCGTCAGATTTATCATCCCACCAAAGGAGAAAGTTCATGTCTGATGTGACGAAATTCTTTTGGGAAGAGCCTTACTTATTTCGTGTTTGTGCTGATGGGATTATTCATCACTGTGTGCCCGAGGTTGGATGATGACTATACTAGAGGCGTGCCATTCATCGCCTGTTTGTAGGCACCATAGTGGTATTCGAACTGCCCATAAAATTCAGTAGTGTGGGCATTACTGGACTACCATAAACCAAGATGCTCATGATTTCGCCAAGTCTTGTGATCGTTGCCATCATGAAGGAGGAATTTCGAGAAAGAAAGAACTACCAATGAACCCAATATTGGTGATTAAGCTTTTTGATGTTTGGGGTCTTGACTTCATGGGTCCGTTTGTGAGTTCGAATGGGATGAAGTACATTCTTGTGGAGGTTGACTATGTATTGAAATGGTTGGAAGCAGTCGGGCTTTCAAACAATGAGGGAAAGAGTGTCACCGCATTCTTGAAAAATAATATCTTCTCCAGATTTGGTACACCAAGTGCAATCATTAGCGATGGAAGTTCTCACTGTTGTAATAAGTTGTTCAAGGCGTTGCTTGAGAAGTATGGTGTTCGTCACAGTGTAGCAACCCCTTATCATCCATAGTCGAGTGGGCAGGTTGAAGTATCCAAAGCAAATCCTTGCGAAGACTGTAAATGCCAACATAATTGATTGATCAAGAAGTCTTGATGATGCTCTATGTGCCTATCTCACTGCATTCCAGACTCCCATATGTATGTCCCCTTACCAACTTGTATATGGGAAGTTTTGCCATTTGCCTGTAGAGCTAGAGCACAAAGCGATGTGGGCACTCAAGAAGCTGAATGTGGATTCGGACGCCGCATCGAGTCAAAGAAAGAATGAGATGAATGAGCTTGATGAGTTTTGCCTAAAAGCATATGAAAGTTCAACCTTCTATAAGGAGAAGATGAAGAAATACCATGATCAAAAGATCGAAAAGCGTAAATTTGCTCCCAGTGATCTGGTGCTATTATTTAACTCAAGTTTGTGCTTGTTTCCTGGCAAACTCAAGTCCAAGTGGACCGGGCCATTCAAGGTTACTCAAGTATTTCCACATGGAGCAGTTAAACTTGAGAACCAGGACGACACGAGGTTTAAGGTGAATGATCAGCGGATAAAGATCTACTTGGGGAAATCAGAGGTTGTCAATGAGTTGATAGAGCAATAGGGTCTTGATGAAGTCTAAGTAATCAAGGTGTCTGCGTCGTGCCACGACGTTAAATCAAGCTCTACTTGGGAGGCAACCCAAGATGTAAAATCTAGCCAACTATAAGAGTTCTTTTTTTATATATAGTGAAGTGTTCCTAATTTTCAGCTTTCTAGATAGATTTTATTAGTTTTGAGTTTTTAGTGTTGGGTAGACAAGGGTAGGATAAGGTCCGTATCTAAAACGTGTCCAGAAAATATAAAAAGAGAGTCCTAATGTTTGCTACGTGTGCAGGGACGAAAAGAAAAATCTCCAGAAATCAAGCTGATGTAGTGGTCTACAGTTCCCATCGATGATCCATCGTTCAGTCGACGGACCGTGGATGGCATCTGTAGATCCAAAGTACATTTTTTGTATTTCACTAAGTGTCAGAGTGAACCACGGTACCCATCGACGGACCGTAGGTTGACCCACGGACGGTTGACGGGGTCTTGTGGGTCCAAGTTAGAGTTCCCAGTCAACCCGACCTGGACCCCAAATTATTAAAAACCCCTCATTTTTAAATAAACCCCCCATTTCCCTGTTCCCCCAACCGTTTCAAACCGTTCAGATACCTAAAATTCATCCATTAAACTCCCCCATTACTCCCATATATCCTCCCCTTCTGATTCCATTTCCCCCACATCTATCTAGTTGAAAGTTTTGACATAGGTTTTTTTTGTCTCCGTCTTGGAAGTTGAATTTTGCATAATCAAAACCCTAAGGATGATAAACTACCACATAATATGTTGAAATACATGTTTAGACACAGTGTAGTTGTTTATTGTGTGTTGAAATTGGTTGATAAAAAGTTAAAGTCAATGCTTGCATACAATACTGGTCGACTACATCAACACACGAACCGTGGGTCTACCTATGGACTGTAGGTCGTGGTCTGTTGATCAAATGCACACAAAAAATTGCTAAGTTACGAACCACGACATGGACTACAGTCCGTCGTTCCATCGACAGACCATTCTGCACGTCCGTGGTTACAACATCAGAGACCCAAAAATTGGACTCCTTGACATATGGAGGGGACCCATGGCTCATCAATCCATCGATGAACTGTAGGTACCCGCCGTGGGTCATAAAAACAGCTACTGCCTGATTTTTTTTTTTTAAAATCTAAGTCCTAATAGTGTTCTAAAATTATTTCGTGGTTCTTTCTGACATCTTTAAGTACTAACTAAGCTTCCATAAGTTTGATGGCGCCTCAACAAGCTCCAGTTTACTCGAGAAAGGGCAAGTCAAAATTGGTAGCACCCTTGTTCCGACTCTTTAACGAGTCCAGTGGAGAGGAGTACGCACCGGATCACACTAGAGGCTCCCCCACTGTCCCCTTGACCACGAGGTGCTGGAATAGGTAGGTGGTAGTATCAGATGAGGAACCACCCAGCCCCGCACCTGCCCCCAGTCTGAGGAGGGGGCCAAGCATTCTGGAGAGTCACAGTCCGGCTCAGAGTCGCACACCGGCTCAAGTTCCAGCGGCACACCAGCCTCCGCATCTGATGCCACTAGTACTGGAGAGGCTCATGACCCGCCTGACATACCGATGTTTCTGGTCGTTCTATCCACTGAGCCAAACCGGTGGTGTGTTGAGGGCTAATTCCAGAGTTACTACGATGGGGAGTACTAGAACGAGCAACAGAAGCAGGCTAGGCCTATTATTGAGGAGCGCCGGGTACTTACTGGGAGTCTTCACACTGTGCCAGCCATTGAGGAACTGTTCAAAAAGCATAAGTGTCACTAGATGGCACGGAGTTCGGGCAAGTTTACCAAGGAGATGGATAGTAAGTTCTACGCCGCCTTTGTACGAAACACTATGCCCAAACGGGCTAAGCCACTAGCTCAATCTCCACTACATGCCACATTAGTGCAGAACTTCTCCGTAGACATCTCCGAGACTACTATTCCCCATTTTATTTACGGCCCATCCTACTCTCTACCGATTAATACATCAGACTATGATTACATGATGGGGGTGGTTCAGAGTGGGGCATTTCAGAGGGATGCCGAGCAGAGAGAGGCCTTACTGAGATGGATGGCCTTTCATATTGCCGAGGATGGAGAGAGCACCGAATGGGTGCATAATACTACCTTGCATATCAGAAAGGCAACCCTAAGCTTCGCCGTGTAGTTCTTTTGGTCCATTGTGCGTACTAGATTGTCCCCTACACAGGCGGAATACGTCGTGTCTTGGGATAGGGCTGTGATGTTAGCAGCGATTATGGCAGGGCTCGAGCTTGATTTCTCCCGCATCTTTTGTAAAACCCCGTATCCAAAAAAGGGAAAATAAACTAAATTTGGGAAGTTGCAGGTGCCAGCCACGGAGGTAAGCCACGACCCGTAGGTTAAACTCTAGATCGTAAGTAGGTCTGTGGGTTGGTCACCTTGGAAAATTATTTGAGGCCACGAACGACGGCCTGACCTACAGACCGTAGGTTGGACCATGGTCCATGGTTAGGGTCCGTGGTTTGAGGCCCCAGATTCAAGTCCTAGAAGTTGTAAAACCCCGGAAACTAGTAGGCTAAACTAGAGCTTGACGTGAGGGTTAGAGTCATAGATCTAAATTCCGATACTTAAAATGAAGAGTTTCAGATTAGAACGTCAAGGTACGACTCCCCAAGGACCAACCAAGGGTCCTTTAGGAGGACCCTAGCAGACTACCCAAAAATAGAGTAGGGGTAAGGGGTCGTGGGTTAAGGGCTCAAAAAACAGGTTCCAGTAACCCCACCCATGGTTGACAGCATGCCTCCTGGGTCCACTCACGGCCCGTGGGACCGGTCTCGTGGATGAGGCAGTGTGTTGGCTTAGACGGTTAAGTAAGGGGCTTTATGGAACTTTCTAGAATTAATTAGTTATTAAGTGATGTCATTTTTCCCTAGTTTAGACCAACTATATAAAGACTTTAGACCTTAATTTAGTCATTCCAAATCATTATTTCTAAACCCCCAAAATAAACCCAATTCTCTTTCAAAAATCCTCTGTCTAGAAAGTGAAGAAGAAGAAGAAGAAAGGTTCAAGCTAGGTCAAGTCTCCAATCTTACAAGCTTTGTGAGGGATTTGTATCCAAGGTATGATAGCTTATTCATCCATGGATTATTCCATCCATGGAGCCCCCTAGAATTCCCCCAATTGTGAAGATGAAATCCCCAATTCAAGTTAGGGTTCCTTCCAATATTGTGGGTTAAGTTGATTATGGATCCAATTGAGTGGATATTGATTGTTTATAATTGAATTAGTAGTGAATCATGTTATTATGATGAAATTATATGTTTTCTATGCCTAACCCTTGTCTAATTGATGAAATTGAAGTAATGTGGGGTTATGCCTTGTGAAGGGAAATTGAGGATTCATAGATGATCTTCTAGAATTAATGATATGTATAGTAATTATTCAAGAATAAAAGTATTTAGACATGAATTGAATTAGAATAATTTATATGTGATGGATCGTGACTAGTAAGGCTTGAGATGAACCTTTATGATGATATATGATTATAATCACTTAAGAATGAAGAATGTGATTAGGATACCCTGTAATCTAGGTATGTATGATGATTGTAAGAAGTAAAGCTTTGAGAGTAAGGCTTGTAGTCATGAATGTTGATTACTAGGGTTTTGAAAGTAAAGCCAATATGATGAATCATGTATGTTAGGGATCTAAGAGTGAAGCTTATATGACAATGGTAGACTACTAGCTAGAATTGTTGTGGAAGGAATTTACCCACCTAATCTACCTTAAGTATGATTGAATGTTTGAAGTGATAGAATCACATGAGTTATGATGGTATCCATGTCTAATATAGTAATTCTAGATGTGTTGATTTGATATGACCCTTGACCCTTGAAAAGGAAAGATATGATATTATGCATGTTGTATGAAAGCTATGTACATGCCTTATGAACACTTTGAGAGTGAAGTGTGTATGATTATGATATGTTATCGTGTTGTTGAAAGGATATTCTCGTATACACACTTATGCATGAATATGATATGATATGAAAGGTTCTCTCACATAGAATAATTTTAGGTTGAAAGGTTTGCTCACCTAAAATGAATCTAAGTCCAAGGACTATGAAATGTGATGAGGTTTGTGGTGATTCCCCCAAAGACTTTTATATGAAAGGAATGTGAGGTAAATTCCCTTATTCCTAATTAGATAAACATGAGGTGATTACCCATGTCATGATATGAGAAGTGTGTTGTGACTACCCTTAATATATAACTTCTATAGCAAGGCAAGAGGTGAATACCCATTAGCCTTTAAAGTGATATGGAGGCGAATACCTATATCATATTATGATGGACATGGAGGTGATTACCTATGATCCTTATTAAGTGAGGTGGAGGCGAATACCTACATTACACCCTAAGTTGGATATGGAGGCGAATACCTATATGTTATTAAAATGAACATGAAGGTGAATACCTATGATTTCTTAAAAGTATTATGTTATGAACTATGAATTGTGTGGATTGTAGCTTGAAAGGCCTTCCATGATATGTATGACTTGAGGTGATTCCCCTTTGTTTTATGAAAGATGAGATAAATTTGAGATCAAAGAGATGATCAATATGTATGATGACCTAAAGTGGTACTTAGCATGGGTGGGATTAAGAGGTCTTATCCATGCATTGCACAAGTATGACTTGAAGTTACTTATGAAGTGTTTTCATATATGTTGTATGCTTATATTGGATTGTTGCTATAGTTGCCTTCCTTGATATGTTTGACCAAGGGTGAAGGTTCCCTTGTCTATGAGGATTAAGCTAAGGATGAGATCAAAAGATGGTAAGTATGATTATGATGGCCTAAAATTGGTACTTAGTGTGGATGAGATTATGGGGTCTTATTCATGCATTTCACAAGTATACTTTGAGGTTACTTGAGAAGTCGTTCTCTTATGTTATGAAGATCTAGGGATTTACTATGTTTATGAATATGTTGTATCTCCTATGTTTATGGATTAAGCCTTATGTTGACTAATGCTTATATTATGTCTATGTTGGAGCTTATGAGTATGGTTATGTTGTTATGCTAGCTATCATATTTAGTACATTTTGTACTAACGTATACTCTTGCTTACATTCTTATCAAATGTAGGGTCCGGTGATTTTGAATTCCATTAATGTGGCTAGGTTTCTAGTAGAGCAAGGAGTTGAAGACTTGGTGAGTCCTCATCGTATCGAGGATGTGATCACCTTTCCTTTATGTATTTGTTTTATGTTTTAGACTATTGTATGGGCTGCATCCCAAAGAGTTATTCAAGTTGTTTTAGATAGTTTGAGACAAAGTGTTATAGACTTCCGCTTGCTTTTATAAAGACTTTGATTATATGGAAAAAGTTTTAAAATTTCCTCATCATTTCTATTTACTTTATGTTTGATATGCTAAGTGGCTTGTGTTCGGCCTTTCGGGGTCTAGTACGTCATGTTACATCTAGGGTGTACCCCTGAGTCGTGACAAACTTGGTAATCAGAGCACAAGATTTAGAATGGTTCTAGGATGTATGAAACCACGTCTAGTAGAGTCTTGTTCATAAGTGTGAAGCACGCCACATTTATGAATAGGAAGTTATTAGATGATTAGGAAATCTCACTTTTTCATTCTCTAAGTCGTGTCATAGAGTTTAACTCTATTAAGTCTTTCTCTTAATCCGTGCCCTGTGGTTTTCAGGATATGACTACCACAAGGGCCAATGCTAGAAGGAATGAGGAAGACAATGTGGATCAAGAGGTTCCTCCCCAAGCTCCTCCTCAAGTTCCGATTGATCCTTCAGCTATGTCGAATGTGGAGATTAGGTCAGCTTTTCAAATATTGGCTCAAGCCATGATGGCGCAAGCCAATAGAGTGGTGGTAGCCCTCGTGAACCCAATAGTGGGTACGACGGCTTCAAGAGTGAAGGATTTTATTAAGATGAACCCTCCGAAGTTTTATTGTTCCAAGTTGGAAGAGGATCCTAAAGGGTTTATAGATGAGGTTTTTAAGGTACTTGATATTATGGGGGTAACTTCGGTAGAAAAAGTGGAGCTAGCCGCTTACCAATTGAAAGATGTTGCTCAAGTGTTGTATGAACAATGGAAAGATGGTAGGTCAATAGGAGCGGGTTCCGTAGAGTGGGATGAGTTTAAGTTGGCATTTCTTGATAGGTTCTTTCCCTGAGAGTTGAGGGAAGCTAAGGTGGAAGAGTTCATTAACATCAGGCAAGGTAGCATGAGTGTTAAGGAGTATGCCTTGTAATTTACCTAACTATCCAAGTATGCTCCATCTATGGTGACGAATGCCAGGGATATGATGAGTCGATTTTTGACGGGCGTGTTCGACATGGTAGGAGAAGAATGCCGTACGGCAATGCTCCATCATTATATGGATATCTCACGTCTTATGGTGTATGCCCAACAGATTGAGGAATTAATGCTTAAGGAGAAGAATAGGGAAGCAAAGAGTGCTAGAACCGGAGATGGAAACTTCTCCAACACAAGGTTTGATGGACATGATCGCCCTAAGTATATACAAAAGTTCCCTGGGCAAGGTCCCTCAAGTATTCCTAAGTTCAACCAAGAAAGGGTGTCTAACCCTAAGTCTCAAGATGATAGTAGTGAGATTCTACTGCCGGGACTGTGATAGAAGGCATGAGGGTGAATATCTAGCGGGTTCCAATGTTTGTTTTGGTTGTGGTTAGTTAGGCCACAAGATAAGGCATTGCCTTACAGTTGCTAGAAATGAAGGAAATAGTCATTGTAGGTCTCAACCCTACCCTTCATCCGGTCCAATTGGCTTGGGTGGTAGTACTCCAAAGAAGAATAGGTTCTATGCTCTTCAAGCTAGAGGTGAACAAGAGTGTCCTCCGGATGTTGATACCGGTATGTGTTTTTGTGCTTTATTAGATTCTGGTATTTCTTGTCTTTTCTGACTTGATAGACTTTATATGTTAGACTTTGATGATGTCTTTAGTATGAATGGGATTCATTGTTGTTATGTTGTATTGATGGTAGAACCCTACTTGGCTATTTTGAGCTTTGGGTATGTTGATGAAGACTTAAGGAATAGGGTGTTTAGAAGACCTTTAGATGTTCAATTAGTAGACTCCTATAAAGAGTAGTAGTGTATTTTACCATGGTTTAGAATTGTCTTGTGAGATAGATGTGAAAGTTTAGTGATAACTTAATCCGACCTTGGTTGAATTGAAATAAATGGTGCTTAGAAAGTTCATTTAGGCTTGCTCCCAAGGGGGAGATGGTGTGCTTAGATAGTAAGGTCGTTGAGTGTCCTTAATGTTCATAGTTTGGTCTATGTGTGAAGTCATGTGAGTTTTAGATGTTTTCATGATCTTCTTATGTGATGCATGTTCATAAAAGCTTGTGTTTAGAAAGAAAATGAGTTTTGCAAAATTGTTTTCCTCATGTTGTAGTGCATTGGGTATAAGTTGCCTATAGACTTCATGAGATGAATTGATGAGCATGCCTTAGTTCGGAGTTGAGAGATTCCTCCTTAGATGAATGCTTTTTGAGGATAAATTGCATATGAGCTCCATGAGTGTATGTTGAGCATGTTTTAGCTAGGAGATGGTAATTCCTCCTTGAACATGACTAGTTATGAGAATTTCTTGCATTTTGGGTTGTTAGATGTAGTTCCTACTCCCTTGTGTTTCATTGAGTATGTTTAGCTTGGAGTTGAAGTTTTCCCCCTTGGTTGTGTGCATTCAGATGTGTTGCATGCATGATGGGTTGCTAGTCTAGAGTCATGACCTTAAGAATTGACTAGAGTGTCCTTCGAGGACGAATGTTCCCAAGGGGGAGATATTGTAACACCTCGGAAACTAGTAGGCTAAACTAGAGCTTGACGTGAGGGTTAGAGTCGTAGATATAACTTCCCGTAATTAAAATGAAGGGTTTCGGGTTAGAACGTCAAGGTACGACTCCCCAACGACCAACTAAGGGTCCTTGAGGAGGACCCTAGTAGGCTGCCCAAAAACAGTGACCTACGTGGGGACCTACGCCCCGTTGGTCCACCCATGCCCCGTGGGTGAGGGGTCGTGGGTCAAGGGCTCAGAAACCAGGTTCCAGTAACTCCAACCACGGTTGACAGCATGCCCCGTGGATCCACTCACGACCCGTGGGAGTGGTCTCGTGGGTGAGGCAGTGTGTTGGCTTAGACGGTTAAGTGAGGGGGTTTATGGAACTTTCCGGAATTAATTAGTTATTAAGTGATGTCATTTTACCCTAGTTTAGACCAACTATATAAAGACTTTAGACCCTTAATTTAGTCATTCCAAATCAGTATTTCTAAACCCCTAAAAGAAACCCAATTCTCTTTCAAAAATCCTTTCTGTAGAAAGTGAAGAAGAAGAAGAAGGGTTCAAGCTAGGTCAAGTCTCTAATCTTCCAAGATTTGTGAGGGCTTTGTATCCAAGGTATGATAGCTTATTCATCCATGGATTCTTCTATACATGGAGCCCCCTAGAATTCCCCCAATTGTGAAGATGAAATCCCCAATTCAAGTTAGGGTTCCTTCCAATATTGTGGGTTAAGTTGATTATGGATCAAATTGAGTGGATATTGATTGTTTATGATTGAATTAGTAGTGAATCATTTTATTATGATGAAATTACATGTTTTTTATGCCTAACCCTAGTCGAATTGATGAGATTGAAGTAATGTGGGTTTATGCCTTGTGAAGGGAAATTGAGGATTCATAGATGATCTTCTAGAATTGGTTATATGTATAGTAATTGTTCAAGAATAAAAGCATGTAGACATGAATTGAAGTAGAATAATTTATATGTGATGGATCATGACTAGTAAGGCTTGAGATTGAACCTTTATGATGATATATGATTAGAATCACTGAAGAATGAAGCATGTGATTAGGATACCTTGTAATCTAGGTATGTATGATGATTGTAAGAAGTAAAGCTTTGAGAGTAAGGCTTGTAGTCATGAATGTTGATTACTAGGGTTTTGAAAGTAAAGCCAATATGATGAATCATGTATGTTAGGGATCTAAGAGTGAAGCTTATATGACAATGGTAGACTACTAGCTAGAATTGTTGTGGAAGGAATTTACCCACCTAATCTACCTTAAGTATGATTGAATGTTTGAAGTGATAGAATCACATGAGTTATGATGGTATCCATGTCTAATATAGTAATTCTAGATGTGTTGATTTGATATGAGCCTTGACCTTTGAAAGGGCGAGATATGATGTTATGCATGTTGTATGAAAGCTATGTACATGCCTTATGAACACTTTGAAAGTGAAGTGTGTATGATTATGATATGTTATTTTGCTGTTGAAAGGATATTCTCATATACACACCTATGCATGAATATGATATGATATGAAAAGTTCTCTCACATAGAATGATTCTAGGTTGAAAGGCTTACTCACCTAAAATGAATCTAAGTCCAAGGACTATGAAATGTGATGAGGTTTGTGGTGAATCCCCCAAAGACCTTTATATGAGAGGAATGTGAGGTCAATTCCCTTATTCCTAATTAGATAAACATGAGATGATTACCCATGTCCTGATATGAGAAGTGTGTGGTGACTATCCTTAATATATAACTTCTATAGCAAGGCAAGAGGTGAATACCTATTAGCCTTTAAAGTGATATGGAGGTGAATACCTATATCATATTATGATGGACATGGAGGCGATTACCTATGATCCTTATTAAGTGATGTGGAGGCGAATACCTACATTACACCCTAAGTTGGATATGGAGGCGAATACCTATATCTTATTAAAATGAACATGAAGGCGAATACCTATGATTTCTTAAAAGTATTATGTTATGAACTATGAATTGTGTGGATTGTAGCTTGAAAGGCATTCCATGATATGTATGACTTGAGGTGATTCCCCCTTTTTTATGAAAGATGAGATAAATATGAGATCAAAGAGATGATCAATATGTATGATGACCTAAAGTGGTACTTAGAGTGGGTGGGATTATGGGGTCTTATCCATTCATTGCACAGGTATGACTTGGAGTTACTTATGAAGTATTTTCATATATGTTGTATGCTTGTATTGGATTGTTGCTATAGTTGCCTTCCTTGATATGTTTGACCAAGGGTGGATGAGATCAAAAGATGGTAAGTATGATTATGATGGCCTAAAATTGGTACTTAGTGTGGATGAGATTATGGGGTCATATTCATGCATTTCACAAGTATGCTTTGAGGTTACTTGAGAAGTCGTTCTCTTATGTTAGGAAGATCTAGGGATTTACTATGCTTATGAATAGGTTGTATCTCCTATGTTTATGGATTAAGCCTTATATTGACTAATGTTTATGTTATGTCTATGTTGGAGCTTATGAGTATGGTTATGTTGTTATGCTTTTATGATGTTATGCTAGCTATCATATTTAGTACATTTTGTACTAACGCATACTCTTGCCTACATTCTTATCAAATGTAGGGTCCGGCATTTTGAGTTCCATTCGCGTGGCTAAGTTTCTAATAGAGCAAGGAGTTGAAGACTTGGTGAGTCTTCATAGCATCGAGGATGTGATCACCTTTCCTTTACGTATTTCTTTTATGTTTTAGACTATTGTATGGGCTGCGTCCCAAAGAGTTATTCAAGTTGTTTTAGATGGTTTGAGACAAAGTGTTATAGACTTCCGCTTGCTTTTATAAAGACTTCGATTGTATGAAAAAAGTTTTAAAATTTCCGCATCATTTCTATTTACTTTATGTTATGATATGCTAAGCAACTTGTGTTAGGCCTTTCGGGGTCTAGTACGCCATGTTACATCTAGGGTGTACCCCTGGGTCATGACAAAATTCCATCCACTGTCCACCAGGACGAACCGTAGGTCAGACCACGGTCCGTCGGTGGCAGCTGACAGTTAATTTTCAGGGTTAGTTGGGTCTTTTCCTAATTAATTAGTTTCAATACTATGTCATTTTGGCTATGTTTAGGGCCCCAATATAAGCCTTTTTAACCCCAAATTCACCCCATTTACTTCATTCTTCTAAATTCACAAAAGAAACCAATTCGTCTCCAAATAATTCTCTCTCTAGAATTTGAAGAGGGATTCACCTAGGGTTTTCAAGCTAAGGGTTCAATTCCTCCATTGAAGGCTAGAAATTGGAGTTAAGGTATGATAATTTTCATACATGGATTCCTTTCATTCATGGAGTTCCTAAATCTCTCTATTTCAAATGGTAGAATTCCCCAATTTAGTTAGGGTTTTCTTCAATTAGCATGTGTTCTTTTCATTGTTGATTTAAATGAGTTAATTATGATCTTCTATGCATAAATTGATGAATTGAAATGCTTTTATGATGAATTCCCCCATGAACCCATGTAATCCCTATGTTTTCAAGTTCCGAATCATATGATGAGGGATTTTGAATATAAAGCAAGTGTTTTATGGAATTGAGCATGTATTACTAGTTTTACATGTATTTATGATGGAAATCCATATCAAACCCATGTTTTCTAAGAGTTTATGATTGAAAGTGGGATTTGACCTCAAGAGGTAAATTATGGACTTATGCATTGATTATGAGATTTATGCTAATGTATTAAGGGTGCTTGA
Organism: Solanum etuberosum; assembly: GCA_029582245.1. NCBI lineage: Eukaryota > Viridiplantae > Streptophyta > Magnoliopsida > Solanales > Solanaceae > Solanum > Solanum etuberosum. The sequence goes on from JAJONR010001773.1 coordinate 23,418, forward strand.
GAGTAAAGTACTAATGGTGTTGTTGTTGTGTTGTTGAAAGGACATTCTCATAAACACATAACTAGCATGATGTGAAAGGTTTTCTCACATAGAAAGGAGTCTTGGGTTGAAAGGCTTTCTCACCTAAATGAATCAAGAGTAAGAGCTATCCTAATGAACTAGCTTGGATTGGTTGTCCAAGGGACATCTTTTCATGAGTAATGAAGTTAAGTAAGAAATGACTATTCTGTGGGAATTTGTGCTTAGCACCGAGTGTATATTGATAGTGAGTTTGAAGCTCTCCCATAGTAGATCCCGAGTTTCCAGAGTAATCTCATGAGATGGAAAGTTCCCTGTAGTAGCGGTCGGGTTTCTAGTAGCAATCTCCTTATCCCATAAACTATGTGCCCACATAGGTTAATTAGCTAGTGGATCCACTTAAGCTAGATGTTCATGGTTCTACCTTAGGCAAGTAGAATAACCCTTTTTCAGTGTGGGATACACCAGGTGATCATGTTATAGCTCACATGGTCTCATGTCGGTTAAGGCTAATTTCCCCACAAGTTATAATGAACAAAGGTTACTTAAGGAAGTATCTCACATGAGTTCAAAGGCTTTAAAGATGAAGTTCGCTTGCATTGACCTTAATTTTATGACTTATATTTTATAAAGCTTTTATATCATTTTTAGCTTGGTCAATTGCATATTATTAAATGAAATATCCCTTTTAGCATGTTTTAAACGTTTTATGCATGGCTATCATACTTGATACATTATTTTGTACAATGCCATACTCTTGCCTACATTTTTCCCAAATGTAGGGTCCGACAGTCAGGTTTCAGGTTTTCGTGGCTAGAGGTTGACTTTGGATATTTCCGAGTTTGTGAGTCCTCATGCTTCGAGGATGGAGTTTTACTTTACTTAGTTTCTTTCTTGTTTTTCACTTTTGAACATGATGTATGGGCTAGGCCCAATTTCATTCGATTGTATTAGATGGCTATGGTGAGACATGAGCTTAGACTTCCGCTTTTCATTTTATAAAAGGATTTAGACTTGGACCATTGTTTTACTCTTATTGTTCTATTTCTTATGTTATGAAAGCTAAGTGGCTTGTATGGAGTCCTTTGGGGTTCTATACACCATGTTACATCTAGGGGGTACGCCTGGGTCGTGACATCTTGATTGCCGAGATTCGTGAGAGGGCATTCAAGACTACCACTACTTTGCCCTTCCCTTGTCTTATCTTTTATATGTGTAGGGAGGCTTTAATGCCTATTTGGCATTGTGAAAGGTTAACAGAGGTGACGAAGACTGTGGACATCGGCCTTATTAGAGATGATGCTAATCCCGCAGCACCGCGGATGGGAACACAAGTTGACCTACCTTCTTTGTGTGCTGATCTGGCCGGCGATGTGGAGCAGATTCAGGTTGAGCAGGGCACTGACACTACTATGCCTGCCACTTCAACAGATGTACGGGCTCCCTTCTTCCACTTCTATTAGTCAGGCTGCTAGCTCTTCACGAGCCACTACCCCTCAGGGTCTACTTTAGTACCTCTGGCCTGAGTCCAGAAGTTGGAGACCCAGATGGCCACCCTATTGCAGCAGAGTCCATGGATGCAGAGGTCAGTGGAGGAGTTAGAGGCTCGTATGGAGAGGATGATGGACGCGAAGATTCAGGTGGTCCACAAGCGTTTAGATGCATTTGAGCTTAGCATAATGGAGAGGCCTGGGCCCACGATTGATGTTACTACTTTCCAGACGGAGTTGACTAGGCTTCGGTGTTAAGTTGATACCCTTCTTACTCCCGTTGAGACCATCTCCAAGCCCACACCTAAGGATGAGGTGGATGCCGTGGTGATGACTGCACTTTTTGGTGATACTATGCCACCATCCAACCCTTCCCGTGAGGCAGGGTAGCGCACCTGCTCTTCTGCTTATTGGAGAGGCCTGGGCCTACGATTGATTTTACTACTTTCCAGACGGAGTTGACTAGGATTTGGTGTTATGTTGATGCCCTCCTTGCTCCCAATGAGACCGTCTCTGAGCCCACACCTGAGGATGAGGTGGATGACTTGGTGATGACTACACTTTTTGGTGATACTATGCCACCACCCAAACCTTCCTGTGTGGCTAGGAAGCGCACCCGCTCTTCTGCGTAGACTTCAGATGCTGAGGAGGCCCGACGAGCAAAGAAGAGAGAGAAGCAACAGATCAAGGAAACACAAAGACAATCTCTTTTTGAGGAGGAACTGTGACAACGGAGGGCCCGTGAGATAGCAGTTGTTGGTGTATCGGGTTCGAGGAGCACTACTGAGGGTGTTCCCACTGTTGATAAGGGATCTACTGAGGGCGTCCCTATTGCTGATCCAGCAGGTTCCAGGAAACAGGACCCGCCTGCTTCTTGATGGGTCTTCGGTGCGTATGCACCACAAGTTTGCTTCACCCTTTGACTTACATATTTTTTTGTGCATTGAGGGAAACTACACCATTTTTTGTGGGGGTGGGGTAAATGGGTTGTGAGTGGTAGGGTGAAGTCTGAGTAACCCAACTCATAACCCTCCCTTGGGGTTTTCTTGCCTGTGTTCTTTTCCCCCAAGGGACTGTTTTTCATTTATGTTGAACCGGCATGTGTAGGATTGTATAAGTGTAGAAGTAGATTGAAAGAATGAAAGCATGATGGCATAAGAGCATGAAATTGATACCTGTTTGAAATTTTTGAAAGGTACTAGATTTATAGGCTTAATGATTTGAATGTATTGGATCTTCATGTGACATGATAGGAACCAGTATGATAGCATGGCTTAAGCTAAAACTTGAACTAGGTGCTTCAATAATTTGATAATTAAACAATGTGCCAAGTGTGTGAGGTGATTTTGGATGTTCATGCAGTGTGTGCCAATCTAGAACTTGCCTCGTTGGTCATGCAAAGATAATCTAGGCTGGGAATTGGTAAATGATCATAGGACCTTGTTCAAATAAGTCCACTTAAGCCTAAAAGGATCCAACCAAAAGAAATAAATGCTCCCTTCGATTCAAATGTTTGAGCCTAATGAATACCATTTCTTTCAATACACCTAACTCACCTTCCCGAAAAGTCTTTCTTGGCCCTGGTCCCTCCTTGGACATTGTGCACCTTAACTTAGGTCAACAGCCTAAGTTGAGGGTGGATAATTCAGAACTTACCTTAATCTTGGCCCTTGTCCGACCTAGGACATCGTGCATCTCAATTCATGTAAAATGCATAAGTTGAGGGTGGCTATGAAAAAGAAAACTTAAAGAAAAAGGTGTGAAAAGAGTTGTGTATAGAAGAATAAAAGGGATAGAAAAAAGTGTGACTGAATTCAAAAGAAACAAAGAGAGCGATAATGATGCTGAATAACAAAGAAAGAAGAAGTAAAAGAAAAAGAAAAGCGGAAAAAGAAGAATGAAAAAGTCAAAGTCACATTTGTGTTGAAATAAGTCAAGGAAAAGAGCAGAAAATAAAAGATGTCAGAATTGGTTTAGAAAGGAGGCAAATAGCCAATGTAATGTCAAGGAGGGCCGAAAAGTCACTAAAAGTACCCAAATGTATCCTACCTGACCCTGAGCCTACGTTACAAGCTAAGAAAGTCCTATAGCGATCCTAGTAACCAGTCTGGAGAGTCTATGCAGTGAAAATAAGGGCAAGCCTATGGTATTGAACACTAATTGTATTTGAATTCACTTCTGAGTGTGAGTGTTTACCGAATCCTTAAGCTTAAATATCAGATTTTTGTGTGAAAAAGGATTTCTTTGTGGTAAGGGCACTAGTTACATTGTCGGATAGTTGGTACCTTGGTGATTGTTGAAAGTGTATGTGGTGATATCTATTGGTCTGTCTATGTCATGTTTTGATCCGCATGAGTTACCTTATTGAGTCTAAATGAAAAGATTTGCACTAAGGGAAAGAATTGATTTAGAAAGCCATGTGATTTCTTCAGTTCATATGTTTGCTTCTACATGAGTGTCGTTTAGAGTCTTATTGTGTCGCACGAGGACAAACAAAAATTTTTAGTTGAGGGTGTTGATATACTGTGAGTTTACAGTATTTTTGATGCATTTCACTTGGAGTTTGTGTGAATATTAGGCATTTTGTTGTTAGATATGATGGTATATGATCTCATTTTGCTGGATATCGATTTGAAGCAGTTGACATTGAAAAGAGCTGAAACAATAGGATGTTGGCAACCCACGAGCTGTCAGTCTACTGACGAGCCGTAGGTTGGAGCCGTGGGTCAATGGTTCAAAGAAGTCTGACCAAGTGTGGAACCACAGAGGTGACCCATGCCCCGTAGATGGGAGTCGTCAATCGATTCAAAAAGTTGAGTTCCAGTACTTGAACCACGGACGTGCAGGACAAATCGTGAGTGGACCTACGTACAATAGGTAGCAACCGTCGATGAGAAGGTCAAATATTTGCTAACTGCTGAACTACGGAGGTGACCCACGGACCGTTGGCTGTTCCACGGTCCGTCGATGGTCACCGTCAGTCGAAACTGCCAAAAACCAAAATTTTCCTTATTTCGTTTCCTACTGGGTTTAGGATTTAAATACTTTAAATATAGGCTGTAATTGAAGTTTTTAAGGGTTATCCTTTTTTGGAGAATATTGATTTAAGCTTTTAGAATTATTTTGCAAACACTTTGGGCAATTTGATTCTTGAAGCTCGTTTATGAAATTTGCTTTTAATTTTCAATTCAAGATTTCAGTATTCATCTACTTTGATTGTAAGTTCATGATTCTTCTTATTATCAACATTATAAATTGTCAATTTTCAAGCATGAGTAGCTAAATCCGCAACTAGGGTTGTGGAAACCATGAGCAATTAACAACGTATGATTAATAAATAAGTAATTCTTGAATAGTATTTATGCATGTATTGTTAATCCTTTCGTTATAAATTCTTTTTAACGAAGGCCAACGTTAGAACTCGCCTCGTTCCTACTTGCCGGACCAAGGAGGTAATGAATGAGAAAATGATTAATCAACGGAAATTTAGTTAAGGATTTGCTACTATATAATAGCCTGACCTTCATCAATTGATGTGAGGGTTAATAGCAAAACCAATTGAGGCGAGGGCTAATCCGGGGTCAAAGGTAAGGGTTAGTAAAGCATACACCCGTAGATGGACCAAGTTGCAAGGTGAAATTCCCTACTTAGAGGACCAATCTCTTAGGGATATCCAACTTATCAACCTTGTATGTCAAACACTAGGATAGTGTTACTATTATTAGGAATACTGCGTTAAGAGCTTGTGGGGAACACTTATACCTTAGTTTTAATTTCATATTGATATCTCAAACTGCAAACATATGTTTACTTGTTAATTAGTAATACAAACCACAATCTCTTATTTTATTTACAAATCTCCCTTTTTTATTACTTTTCTCGGAAATAGTTTGACTAAATAAAGATAATTATGAGTTAAGCTTAAGTTTAAACCATATTCCTCGTGGGATCAACCATAACCTAAAATTTGGTTCTTTATTTTGCAACGACCGCTTATACTTCTTTCGGGAGGTGTAATTTGGCCGTATCACAAGTGAGGACATCTCTTTTCGATGTGGAATAGACATCAGATTTCATGTTATATCTCACATGGTCTATATGTCGGTTAACTCTATTTCATACAATAATAATGAGCTAAGGTTACTTCTAAAAGTATCTCACATGTGTGTAAATAAGATTTTTAATTGCATCGACCATGATCAAGGTTATGCTTCTAACCTCTTATCTTATGTTTTAACTTGGTCATTGCATATCATGAAAAGTCCTTTTAGCATGATTTTATAACTCTTATAAATTTCTATCATACTTGGTACATTCTTTGTACTAACACATACTCTTGTCTACATTATTTCCCATATATAGGGTGTGATGCTCTGATTCCACATCCTCATGGCTAGTGTTCACCTTAGTAGCTTGTAAAGATTGGTGAGTCCGCATGTTCCGAGGACCGAGCCCGTTATTGCTTATTGTCTTTACGTTTCCGTATTGTATGTGATGTATGGATTATGTCCCAATCATCTTGATATACTAGATGACTTTGAAACTATGTTAGACTTCCGCTTCATTTTTAACAAACGCTTTATGATATAAATTGTATTTTAAACTCTTTAACTCTATTATATTGTATAATATATGCTAAGTGGCTTGTGTAGGGTCTTTCGGGGTCCTACGCGCCATGTCATGTCTAGAGGGTACTTTGGTTCATGACAAACTTGGTATTTAGAGCACAAGGTTTAGAAAGGTCCTAAGAAGTCTTATAAGACACGTCGAGTAGAGTCTTGTTCATGAGTGTGAAGCATGCCACATTGATGAATAAGAAGCTATAAGATGATTAGGAAACTCCACTTCTTTCATTACACTAAAGTGGTGCGGTAGAGTGTATTTGTATGTTTCCTTCTCTCCTAATCCCTATCCGATGCTTTTCAGGATGTGGCCCCTCGAAGAGCATACATTAGGAGGAATGCGAATGAGAATGTGGAACGAGAAGTTCTTCCTCAAGCTCCTTAAGTTCTGGTCGACCCTTTGGCCGAACAAGTGACTAATGCAGAGTTTAGGACTGCTTTTCAAGTATTGAACCAAGCCATGATGGCTCAAGCCAATAGGGAAGCTGTGGTCCCCATGAACCCAATTAGTGGTACGAGGACATCTAAAGTGAGGGACTTCACTAGAATGAATCCTCCGGAGTTTAATGGTTCCAAGTTTGAGGAAGATCCTCAAGAGTTTATTGATGAAGTGTACAAGGTGTTGATGATAATGGGAGTGATGCCGGTGGAAAAGGCAGAATTGGCCGCTTATCATCTTAAGGGTGTTTCTCAAGTTTTGTTAAGCCACTGGAAGGAAGAGAGGGTGGTTGATGCGGGTGCTCTTGATTGGGAAAAGCTTAAGGTTTCTTTCCTTGATAGGTTTTTTCCCCTTGAGACGAGGGAGGAAAAGGTACTTTAATTCATTAACCTCAGTCAAGGAAACATGAGTGCGAAGGAATATGCTTTAAAATTCACACAATTGTGTCGGTATGCTCCTACTATGGTTGTCGATCTCAGGGAAAGGATGAGTAAGATCATTTCGAGAGTGTCCGAGATGGTAGTCAAGGAATATCTTACTGCCATGCTCATCATTGATATGGAAATTTCTCGTCTAATGGTGCATGCTCAACAAATAGAAGAAGAGAAACTTAAGGAAAACTCTAGGGAGATAAAGAAGGGAAGGACCGGTGATGGTGAGTTTTAACATTCAAGGTCCGATGGACATGGTAATTCTAAGTTCCGACAATGATTTTCCGATCAAGGCTCCTCTAATGCTCCTCCTAGGTTCAACAAAGATAGGGTGTCTAACCCTAAGCCTCAAGCTCCTCATGTTCCAACGACATAAATTCAAGTGGATGAACAACCCACCTGGAGAGTTTTCTCATCATCTCACAAGAGAATTCTATGCTTCATATGCAGCCACACTGATGATTTTGCGGCCGACACAGAAACAACTAAGAGGGGGAAAAAAGCAGTTGCAAGCACTTGGGGACCACTTAATTGAATAATAGTGTGGGGAAATTCCGTGGATATCACTGAAGCCACAATAAATAGGATGCTACATGGTCAATAATACACAACACTGTCCTCAGTTGGCCTTTTTGAAGGTAAGCACCATGCAGTGACAAGTGAGGCTGAGATGGAGCATTCGACTTCGACGGAGCGGGTCATGCATTGGATTGCTGGGTTGATTGCATCCGAGGGTGAGAAGCTGGTCAATGTGCCCCCTCTGGTTGTGCCAGAGTCTATGATGAACTTGTTCAGTGAGTCGCCTACCACACAGGTACTTGATGACTTCTGGGGAGAAGTGCCCAAAGACAAATTCAGCAAGAGAAAACAAAAAGTTGTGGAGTCTGATGAGGAGCAGCCGACTAACCTTTCCAAAGAGGAAAGAATGCAGCACAAGAAAGCCTACAAGGAATCCTGGAAACTAGCAAAGAAAGCAGAAGCACTTGCGCAGCAGAGGCAAGATGCGGTTTTAGCTGGCGCTTCTAGTAGCATGGTATCTGCCCCGGTTAGTAGTAGTCAGCCTGACCTAGTGCAGGTTTCTGAGAGTGCACCCGTTGATAAGGGTGCCGACACTGCTCTGACTACTGTCGCCTAGTGCGCCGAAGGTATGACCCATCCTCATAGCCCTGTATTGTTTTTCTTTATTTACTTTGAGGGTAAAGTCCTTTTATTTGGGGAGGGGGTGGTGAGCAACATGCCATCAAACTGTTAGAATGTATGGAGGTTGGCTCTGTTTTGTGTTCTGATAAATTGTGAATTGTTGGTGTTTTGATGAAATTGTGAAGTTTTGGTGTATTGAGCTATGCAGCAGCTAAGTTTTGAGCCTTTTGTTCTATTTGAAATGATAACATGTATGGCCTTAATCTGAAAATTGACTGTTAGGCTCCTTGTATGACATCTTAGATACTCACGTGTTGAACATTGCTAGCTTGTAACATAACTTGGATAACTAAGAAACTAAAAATGTAGACATGTGTCAGGTGTGTGTTAGGTTTGCATGAAGTCTGTCACTAAGTGCAGAAGCTAGAACTTGCCCAAGTAGTCTTGCAAAAATCTAAAAATAACTTGATAGGAGATGATCATTAGGCCCTTTTTGCTAAGACAATTTAAAACAAAAAGTAAACTACCAAATGAAAGCATGACCCTTGAACCCTATTTGAGCCTTTCAAGTTCTTTTGTTCTTACCCGTTGATATCATATCCTTTGGTCTCCAAAGATACGATGCCACAACTCAGGCCGAAAGCCTATGTTGAGGGTGATCACACCCCAAGTAGAAAGGAAAAAGTGTAAAAAGAAGATTCACCCAGTCAGCTCTAAAGCGCAAATGATCAGTAGTAATGTGCATGTTTCAAAGAATCAGGTAGAATAAAATAATAATAATAATAATAATATTAATAAAAATAACTGGTGTGGCTGCTGGGATATACTGAATTGAGAAAAGATGAAATTGAGCGGATAAAAGTTGTGTGCTAATTAAAATTTGGAGAACCAAGGTAAAATAGTCACTCACAAAACCATATATTCCATTCCCTAGCCCGAGCATATGTTACAAGCCTATAAAGTCCTTCAGTGATCCTATTCAAGTTGTTTGAAAGATAGAGAGTAGAAAATAAGGGTAAGCCTATGGTCTTGTGTTCTTAGTGTTAGAAGTTCTTTGTGAGTGTGAGAATCGTATTTAGTCCCAATTATCATATGTGAGGGACTTCTTTGATGTGAGGACACTATGTATGCATTTGATAGTTAAATTGTGTTGGCTGATAACGTACACGAGCATAAGCATGGTTGACTGTGAGTAATGGGATGCCATACATTGATGCTTGCATGTTAGATAGATGCTTTAGATACAAGTTGTGGTTGAGATGGCTGCTGCATGCCAGTATAGTAGTTTGGGTGTTTGAGCGTCAAATGTTTGGTTATTCTCATCACTTGAGGACAAGTAATGGTTCTAAGTTGAAGTTGTTGATGTGCCGTGAAATCCTTGCACTTTCGATGCTCGAAACTAAGGATTAATACTAGAATCGAGTGTATTTATGTAAGATTTGATGTGTTTATTGAATGTCTAGACAGGTTCTCACTTGTGTAGAAAAGATTGAAAAAGAAGAAGAAGATGAATGGATTGAAGGAAGACAACGTAGCTTATTACGAGCCGTGGTCAACATGATGGGCCGTCATACTGCCCATGGTGATGAAGCAGTGAGCCTAGAATGTTGAAGTTGATGACCAAACTACAAGTGAAGACCACGGAGGACTAGAGGGGCCGTGGTCCTTATGACGAACGGTGATGCTGACCGTGAAGGATTTCTAGTGAGAAGACTTCGAGGACTTACATTTTGATTTAGCCAAGTAAAGACCACGGACACCCAGACGGGCCTTGGTCTTCATAACGGATCGTGATGTAGTCCGTGAAGGATTTCTAGTTAACAAGGCTTGAGGACACATTTTTGGTTGACGAAGTACAGACCACAACAGGCTTCACGGACTGTGAAGCTCGTGACAGACTGTCATGCCATCCGTGAAGCTGCCCGACAAGTAAATCCTACCTCGAGTAGGACTCTTTTTAGTGAAACTATTTGAATTAATTAGGTTTAATTTTTGTTTCATCTCATCATATCTGGAAAGAGCGACTATTTTCCTATTATTTTCTACTTGTGTTTTCATCGATTAACATTGAATCGAGATTTGAAGTTTGATTTTTATTTTCTTAATATCAAGTGTTTATTTAATTTTCAAATCTTCGTAAGTGATTTCTATAAATTCATTCATTACGTATCTTTGCTTATTCAGTTGAAAGCATGAGTGGCTAAACACCACAACTAGGGTTGTGGGAACTATGACGAAAATCTGAGTTTAGATAGGTAAAACGGCTAGAATGTGATTCATATTTGCAGAACTTAACTTAACTTTCGTTATTCATTCTTTCTAATGAGTGCACACTTTAGAATTTGCATTTATCGATCAATTGTTTGAGAGAAAATTGATAGTTAGGAAAAAGTCAGGTTAAACTGTTGAATTGGAGTGAGAGTTCGAGAGAACAGAACTTTGACACTAAACTATGCGAGGGTCAAATCGAATAACACTCTAAGACAGAGAGGATTTGAGTGGAAAGTTATCTAACAAGACTAAGAAGTGTTAGATATACTTAACTCGCCTGTAATTTGCAATGAATGAATTATCTGAAACTCGTTCATGAATCAACACTAGATGTAACGTCATGGGAAACACAACCCTAGTTTCATTCATTAATCATCACAACCTTGAAGTTAACATTCTATTAATTGTGTTAGTCTGAAGATTTTATCAATATTGATTACCTGAACCTTACAACCAAACCCATTTTACATTTCGCACTTACTTTCTTTAGGAAATAATAACAACATTTGAATAAAAGCGATAGTGAAACTATTTCTGTAGGTAAATTTTCTGTGGGATCGACCTCAACTAACGTTGAGTTCTATAAATTGACATTGACCGTTTATACTTCTTAGTTGAAGTGTAATTTTGGACGTATCAAATTTTGGCGCCGCTCCCGGGGAATTTCAATTCGGAAAAATTTCACTAGCATTTTTTCGAATTGTGGTTATATTTTCTTAATTTTACGTCTTGTTCTTTGTCTGTGTCTCTGACAGGTAAGTTCACCAGTGCATGCCAAATACCAGAAGTAAGGGCGCTCTATTGATTCCTTATGACCCAGAACTGAGAAAAACTATCCTCAAAATGGTGAATGCACAGGAACTCGAGGCTTAGAGGCAGAGGCTTGAATTTGAGGCTGAGACAGCTGCGTGAGGTGCTCAATGAAATTCTGTGAATGTCCCACCTAGAGGGGTAGGGGAACATGAAGGAGTGGAAGAGGTAGCTCCTCCCCACCGCCAACCATTAGCTCCAAGGGGTCGAGTACAACAACCAGCTCCTATGGTGTTCGAGGAAGCTGACTTAGATTTAGATGGAGTTGGAGCCACATGAGAAATAGTGCTACTTGCCTTACCCCTAGGTGTGAAATTTACGATCACTAGCATGATGATTCAGCTGCTGAACTTGAAGGGTATGTTTAGAGGTTCACCTGGTGATGATGCTAACCAGCAGTTGATGAATTTTGTGGCAATGTGCAAATCGAAGGAAATTCCTGGGGTTAGTTAGACTTCTATGAAGCTGAAACTATTTTCGTTGTCTCTCACTGGGGAGGCAACCAATTGGCTGAATGAACTGTCAAATGATTCATTCAGAACTGAAAGATGCCTTCTTAGAAAGGTTCTATCCTAAATCAAAAGAACTACATATGAATGATGAGATAGGTGCACACAAACAATTACCAGGGGAGGCAATACATGATACATGGTGGAGGTTCAGCCAAAAGCTGAAAAAGTGTCCGAACCATGAGCTTACTGATATACATTTAAAATAGGCATTTTATAGATCTTTGAATTATGTCACTTAACCTGTTGTTGATGCAGTGTGTGGAGGTTCATTAATGAGGAATCCATTTCCGGAAATTGTGCAGATAATGGATGTAGTTTTGAAGAATAATAGAGCATGACATTGAAGAGATGCTGAAGTCAGAGATCTGGGTTTAACATTTTAGCTTTCAGCTGAACAGAAAAAGAGAGAAGAAGAAAGGGATCAGGATATGACTCACCTGAGAACCCAGATGGATCTACTCCCAAAACATATCATAGCAGGTTCTGAGAAGGTAAATGTTGTAGGAGCCTCAAAAAGGTATGAAGATCAAGATATCGACTTAGATGAGGAGGCTAAATACTTAGGCAACCAAAGGGGTTTCTGGAATTATAACTCGGGAAACCAAGGATAAAATTCTAGAAATCAAGGTCGAAACTACTCTAGAGAAGGGCAGTATGAAAGGCCAGCAAATAGAGAACAAGGCAACTGGCAGAACTAAGATGGCTACAGGAATGACCGCAACGGTGTTTATGTGCCCCCGGGTAATAGAGATCGAACAGGTTGTAGTTCCAGCGGGTCCACATTAGAAGATATGTTATCCAAAGTGTTACAAAAGGTTTAGTCTACTGATGCAGGTGTGAAAAAAATGAAGGGTGATTTCTCCAGTATGAGTCAACTGGTGGATTCTCACACCACTTCTATCAAGCAGATAGAGCAACTGTTGGGACAACTATCAGCATCACTGAACCAGAAGAAGAATGGTTCACTACCAAGTGACACTATTCAGAATCACAAGAAAGATGGACACTGCATGGCCATCACCACAAGAAGCGGTAAGATCCTTAATGAGTCAAAATCTGCAGGTATTGAGCAGCAACAATGTATAGGGAGAGATGAAGAAGAAGAGGTTGAAGCTGAACATGTAGATGATACAAAAGAAGCCCAACCAACAGAAAAGCAAGCTAAGGTTAAAGAAATAGAAGTAGAGGCTACTTTGCCTTTACAGTAGATACCGAGACTGCCCCCTCCTTTCCCTTAAAGACTCAAGAAGAAAGCTGAGGATGGCAAATTTGCAAAATTCATAACCATGTTGAGACAGCTATCAGTGAATATCCCATTGGTGGAAGCTCTGGAGCAGATGCCAGGATATGCTAAGTTCATGAAGGACTTAGTCACAAAGAAAAGAGCTATAAGTTTTGAATTCACTGACAATATTCATCATTGTAGTGCTATTGCTACAAGATCTCTGGTGTAGAAAAAGGAGGATCCATGTGCATTCACTATACCATGCACCATCGGATCATTTGAGTTTGCAAAGGCCCTATGCGATTTAGGTGCAAGTATAAATCTGATGCCGCTTGCCCTTACAAACAATTGGGCTTGTGAGTTCCAAATCCCACTGCAATGAGGTTGATAATGGCAGATAGGTCAGTGAAGAGGCCTGTAGGTATTTTATGTGATGTGCTCGTAAACTTGGATATCTTTCTGGCAAACTTCATGATTTTGGATTGCGAAGTCGACTTTGAGGTTCCCATAATTTTGGGAAGGCCATTTCTAGCTACATGTTGAGCTTTGGTTAATGTTGAGAGTTGAGAGCTGAAATTTAGGCTCAACAATGAGGAGGTAAAGTTTAAGATATGCAGGTCTATGAAGAAACCACAAGACATGAATGTGGTGTTTGCGATAGAGGTTTTTGATGAAGGGGAGCCAGGAGCTTCTATTGAGGAAAGGTTTGTTGTTGAAACATTAGAAGCCGTGCTAATGAACTTTGAAGCAGACTTTCAGAATGATTATGTGGAGACTGTGAATGCTCTGCAAGGTATGGGGTCACATTCTTATGCTCCAAAGAAATTAGACCTGGATCTGAAAAACAGGCCAACTCCTTCAGCAAAGCTATCCATTGAGGAGACGCCTGTACCTGAGCTAAAACAGCTACCCAGTCACCTAAAGTATGTCTTTTTTTTGTACTAATAACATTTTTCCAGTCATTTTGGCTGCATATCCTAATGATGAATAGGTGCAAGCTGTGGTCCGAGTCTTGATAAGGTAAAAAAAGGGATCGGTTGGACTATTGCTGACATTATTGGAATACCTCCGGGTATTTGTACTCATATAATCAAACTCGAGGAGGACTGCAGCCCGAGCATAGAGCACATCAATAGGTTAAATCCACCAATGCAAGAGGTGGTCAAAAAGGAAATCATAAAGTGGTTGGATGCAGGAGTGGTGTACCCCATTTCTGACAGTCATTGGGTTAGCCCAGTGCAATGTGTGCCCAAGAATGGTGGTATGACAGTGGTGGGAAATGTGAAGAATGAATTGATCCCGCAAAGACCAGTCACTGGTTGGCGAGTATGCATGGATTACAGGAAGTTGAACATGTGAACCTTGAAGGACCACTTTCCAATATTGTTCATGGATCAAATGCTTGACAGGTTGGCTGGCAAAGGGTGGTACTGCTTCTTAGATGGATACTCTGGGTATAATAAGATATCAATTGCGCCAGAAGATGAGGAAAATACCACCTTTACATGTCCTTATGGTACTTTTGCATTCAAATGCATGCCATTTGGATTATATAATGCACCAGCAACTTTCCAGAGGTGTATGATGTCCATCTTCTCGGACATGGCAGAGGACACTTTGCAAGTGTTCATGGATGATTTAGGTGACACATTTGATGATTGTTTGTTGAATCTTAGCATGGAATTACATAGATGTTAAGAGGCTAATTCGGTGCTTAACTGGGAGAAGTGCCATTTCATGGTTAAGGAAGTTATAGTCCTAGGTCACAAGGTGTCACAAAAGGGACTGGAGGTAGATAAAATTAAGATTGAGGTAATTGAAAGGTTTCCCCCTATTTGTGTGAAAGCTATTCAAAGTTTTTTAGGGCATGCAGGATTTTATAGGCGATTCATAAAGGATTTCTCAAAAATTACACACCCCTTGTGCAAAGCTGTTGGAGAAAGAGGTGAAATTTACGTTTGATGATGCATGCTTAAAAGCCTTTGAATGCCTGAAGGAAAAGCCGATATCTTCCCCAGTAATCATTGGCCCGGATTTGTTGAAACCATTTGAGGTAATGTGTGATGCAAGTGGTACTGCCTTAGAAGTTGTGTTGGGGCAGAAGTGCAACAAAATCTTCCACCCGATCTACTATGCCAGAAAATCACTAAACGGAGCACAACGCAACTACACTGTTACTGAACAGGAATTGCTGGCTGTAGTATATGTATTTGAGAAGTTCATGGCATATTTGATGGGCACTAGGGTGATTGTGCACACAAATGATGCAGAATTGTGATATCTAATGGCGAAGAAAGATGCAAAGCCAAGATTGATAAGATGGGTGCTGCTGCTTCAAAAATTTGAATTCGAAGTCAAAGACAGAAGGGGTTGTGAAAATCAGATGGCTGATCACCTATCTTGGTTGGAGGCAGAGAAGAAGACGGAACTCGAGTTAGACATAAATGACTCATTCCCAGATGAGCAGGTATTAGCCGCCACTCTTGATCTCATTCTTTAGTTTGCTGACTTTGCTAATTTTCTTGTCAGCGATTTGATGCCTAAAGGGCTAACATTCAAGCAAAGAAATAAATTTCTACATGATATGGGAAAGTATTTTTGGGATGAACCATAATTGTAAAGGGTGTGTGCTGATAACATCATCAGGCGATGTATCCTTGAGGCTGAGATGCTATATATTTTAGAAGCCTGTCACGCCTCTCCAATAGGTGGTCATCATGGGGGTGCACAGACTTCCCACAAGGTACTCTAGAGTGGGTACTACTGGCCTACAATCCATCAGGAATCAATCGACTTAGTCAAGTGGTGTGATGTGTGCCAGAGGCAAGGATCCATCTCTCGTTGGCATGAACTGCCAATGACACCTATTTGGAGGTGGAATTATTTTAATGTGTGGGGAGTTGACTTAATGGGACTATTTGTGAGCTCCTATGGGTAAAAGTACATACTGGTGGCAGTGGACTATGTGTCCAAATGAGTTGAGGCAGTCGCCCTGCCTATAAATGATTGTCAAAGCGTTGCTGGTTTCCTGAAAAAAGAACATATTCTCAAGGTTTGGTACACCTAGAGCTATTATAGGTGACGGAGGCTCCCATTTCTGTAATAAAGTGTTCAGTGCATTTTTGGCTAAATATGGGGTAAAACAGCACAAGGTGGCAACACCATATCATCCGCAGACAAGTGGCCAAGTCAAGGTATCGAATCAGGAGATAGAGGCGATTTTGGAAAAATGGTAAATGCCAACAGAACCGATTGGGCAAGAAAGTTGGATGATGCTCTATGGGCATATCAAATAGCTTTCAAGACACCTATTGGTATGTCTCCATATCAGTTGGTGTTTGGAAAGGAATGTCATTTGCCTGTCGAGCAAGAGCATAAGGCACTCTGGGCATTAAAGAAGTTGAACCCCAGTTGGAGTGAAACAGCGAACGTGAGACTAGATCAGATTAATGAGATGGCTGAATTTCGCTTGAGAGCTTATGAGAGATATGCACTGTACAAGGAAAGGATGAAGATGTATCATGATAAGCACATTGAGAAAAGGACCTTCAGTCCTGGTGACTTGGTGCTACTTTTAAACTCCAGGCTTCATCTATTTCCTGGGAAATTGAGATCCAAATGGTCTGGGCCATTTAAGGTAACTCAGGTATTTCAGTCATGTGCGATTGAACTTGAAAATGAAAAAGTTAAGAGGTTCAAAGAAAATGGTCAGTGAGTCAAAGCATATTTAGGAGTCCCGGAGGAGGTGAAAATAATTGAGGAATGCAAGTTTGATGAAGTTCGAGTAATCAAGTAAACTGCGTCGCACCGCGACGTTAAATTGTGTGCTGCTTGGGAGGCAACTCAAGATTGTAAATGTACTAGGTAGTTTACATTTTAGCATAATTTTCATTGTTTTTATAGTGTCACTGTGTATTGGTGTGTGTAGGAAGGAGATGGACAAAGAACTAAGGATCTGGAACTAGGAAGCTTATCATGGGTTTCTTCACGGACCATGGTGCTCTTCACGAGCAACTACACGGTCCATTGTTGATTCCAGCAGCCTTAGAGGAGCTACTGGAAAATGCAACAAAAGGTTCACGGAAGGTTTTACAGTCCGTTAGACTTTGTACGGAACGTTTAACCTCTCGTGAACCTCAAATAAATTTTCGCACCCAAGTATTGTTCACGTGCACTCCCACGGACCGTGGTGCTCTTCACGAGCTTCATCACGGTCCGTCGTAGTTAGGCCAGCAATACCCAGTTGACCCGACCCGACACACGTAAAATCAAAAGCTTTGAAACATTTTATAAATTCTTCTAAAGCGTCAAAGGTCGGGTTTTCTCTCTTTTCTCTCATCCATAACGGTTCCTAAGGCTATTAAACGGTTTTCAACATCCATAACTTCAAAATCCATCAAGGAATCAAAACCCTAAGTCCATTATTGTTACGAATCTACATTGCGCTTCATCTCTTGTTTTCAAAGTCAACAGTTGAGCAATTATTAAAGTAAGTTCTTTTCCCTGCCTGATATAAGTTTGATCTTATTTAGAATAGAATTCGAACTACGACTTTGTTGTTTGATTTTGCGTATTCTTACTTGATGAAGTGTGTGTTAGGTTCTAATTGTGATGGGTTTGTTGAAATTGGCAAAAATTGGTGATTTGTTTTTGTGGGTATGATCAATTTGTCTAGGGTTAGTGATGTATGATGATTTAAATGCGAATTTGAGTCCAAATTGTGTAAGTAAAGTATATCCATATGAGTTTTGCCGGTAAACTATGTTGAAATTGGGAAATGATAATTGTTTGTATGTGGGTCTTCTCGTAAT
This sequence comes from Solanum etuberosum, assembly GCA_029582245.1. Lineage (NCBI taxonomy): Eukaryota > Viridiplantae > Streptophyta > Magnoliopsida > Solanales > Solanaceae > Solanum > Solanum etuberosum. Next base: position 41,187 of record JAJONR010001773.1, read on the forward strand.
AGGTAAATATTGCTCTTACTTGAATAATAGTTAGTGCGAGTCGATAGATTAAATGCACTCATGTACGAAAATATCTCATAAACTTGGGGTTGTGTGCTGCTAATTGAGAAATCTGATATCGTGTTCATTTAGAGTGAGAAGTCACTGAAAAAGGGCCTAAGTGTAAGTCCACGAAGGACTTCACGGACCGTGAAGGGAGTCACGGGTCGTGAAACCTCTCGTGGTCCACACTTAGCAAAGAAAGGGAACACTGGCTAAGTTCACGAGGGTCATCACAGACCGTGGTTCACTTCACCGACCGTGAAGCCCTCCGTGAACCATAACGAGTACACTTCCCTGCTAAAAACTGGTTCTATACTATGTCCACGAGGGGAAAAATAGACTGTGGTCCCCACCACGTCCCGTGTTGACTTCCATATATCAAAAAACAGAAAAATACTTTTTATTGTTTTCTTTTCTTTATAGTTAATCTAGTTTGTTGTTTTGAATACGTGGCCCTTCCCAATGATAGATTGGGTGACGACATTCTTAAGGCAAGGCGTCACGTTGTAGTTACACATGGGAAGTCTGAGTACCCGTTATTGCGTCATGTTATTTGGACAGATTATTAATCCGTTTTTGTTTTATCTCTCAAGTACTATGGTACCCCAAAGAAAGATTGCACCACCGCATATCCTCACCACCTCCCTCACCAACTCATAGTGATAATGCGGCAGAGTCTAGTAACTCGAAGGTTCAGGTTAATACTAAAATTGAAGAGTACTCCCCTCGAGCTACTAGATCACGAACAGCGAGAGCCATTTTTCAGAACACTCCTTCCCAATCTTAAGAGGAAGGTAGTGGATCTGGGAGTGGTGAGGCATATGGAAGTGGTCCTGAAAGTGATGAAGAATATAGTAGCGTTGAAGAGTCTGTCAGCGGCTCTCAAGAGAATGTAGTTGCACCTTACCCTGAAGTAGGAGCAGAAACTGAAACAGGGGCACAGGAAAAAGAAGATGCCTAGGGAGAGGATGATGATAATAGCCCTGGGGTACCGATGGTCCAGTTTGTTCAGCAACGTGAATCTTACCCAGTGGTGAGGCAATAGTTAATTGACTGTTTTCGTAGTATGTGGATTGTGGATAGGTCAGAAGACATCAGCCTGCATGGGATTTTGTCCAAGGCGGGAGGTTTTGGCGGAAGACCAATCATACCGGAAACTAGGGTAGTAGTACAAGATATTCAGGCATTTCCCGACATATACATGGTGTTCCAATGACATAAATTCGAGTGAATGAATAACCGACCTGGAGAGTTTTCTCATCATCTCACAAGAGAATTCTATGCTTCATATGTAGCCACACTGATGAATTTTGCGGCTGACACAAAAACAACTAAGAGGGGGCAGAAAGCAATTGCAAGAACCTGGGGACCACTTAATTCAATAATTGTGCGGGAAAAATCCATGGATATCTCTGAAGCCACAATAAATAGGATGCTACATGGTGAAGAATGCACAACACCGTCCTCAGTTGGCCATTTTGAAGGTAAGGACCATGCAGTGACAAGTGAGGCTGAGATGGAGGATCCGACTTCGAGGGAGCGGGTCATGCGTTGGATTGCTGGGTTGATTGCATCCGAGGGTGAGAATGCCGCATGGGTAGCGGAACCACAGGTGCAGATTACTAAAGCCTCACTGTACTTCCTGGCATTGATTTGGTGGGCTGTTGTTCATGCACAGTTGCGGCCTACAATAAATGATAACACTTTATTGCAATCCCTCCCATCATTGGTCGCTTGCCTCATGGATGGTTACCCAGTCAATGTATGACGTATCATCGCCACAGAAATGAGAGACAGAACACTGAATGAGAGAGCCGGTTTGCCTCTGCAGGACGATATTCCACCAAATAAGCTAATAGACAAATGGGTGGAGGCACACAGGGTCAGCGCAACATCTAAAATAAAAGATGTCGCAAATCATCTCTTTGGTGCCAATACTGCACTGGTAGGACCGCTAGTGGTAGTACCAGATATGTTGGTTGACATGCCACGAGCAGAGGACAACAGTGAGCAGGGTGCAGCTTCACAACCAGATGCCGGTACAACACCACCACCAGCGTCAGCCTCCAAGGCTACAAGTACCTTCGTTACTATACCTACTGTGATCTTTGAGAGATTGGTTGTAGATCAGCGGTAGACCAGGTCCATGGTCGACCAGATTGTACTCAAACTACCTCAGGTAGTACAACGAGATGTGTTAGCTACAGAGAAGCGACTGAAAGATGAGATGCGGAAGGAGCTTGCAGTTCTAAATGACATGATGGATGGTCTGAAGGTCCATCTACAAAATCAATTACAGGCTGCAGGTTCGGTAAATGCTGAAGATTTGAAGGCGCAGTTAGCTATGATGAGAGTTGAGATAGCAAAACTGGCTGAGAAGTCGGTCACTGTGCCCCCTCCAGTTGTGCCAGAGTCTTTCATGAGCTTGTTTAGTGAGCTGCCTACCACGCAGGTACTTGATGATTTCTAGGGAGAAGTGCCTAAAGACAAATCCAGTAAGAGAAAATAAAAAGCTGGGGAGTCTGATGAGGACCAGCCGACTAACCTCTCCAAAGAGGAAAGGAGGCAGCACAAGAAAGCCCGCACGGAGTCCCAAAAACTAGCAAAGGAAGCAGAAGCACTTGCGCAGCAGAGGCAAAATGCGGTGTTAGCTGGCGCTGCTAGTAGCATGGTATCTGCCCCGGTTAGCAGTAGTCAGCCTAACCCACTGCAGGTTTCTGAAAGTGCACCCGTTGATAAGGGTGCCGACACTGCTCCGACTACCGGCGCCTAGTGCGCCGTAGGTATGACCCCTCCTTACAGATCTGTATTGTTTTTCTTTATTTACTTTGAGGGAAAATTCCTTTTATTTGGGGAGGGGATGGTGAGAAACCTGCTATCGAACTGTTAGAATGTATGGAGGTGGGCTTTGTTTTGTGTTATGATAAATTGTGAAGTGTTGGTATTTTTGGGTGTTTTGATAAAATTGTGAAGTTTTTATGTATTGAGCTCTGTAGCCGCTAAGTTTTGAGCCTTTTGTTCTGTTTGAAATGATAACATGTATGGCCTTAATCTGAAAATTGACTGTTAGGCTCCTTGTATGACATCTTAGATACTCACGTGTTGAACATTGCTAGCTTGTAACATAAGTTGGTTAACTAAGAAACTAAAAAAATTAAGACATGTGTCATGTGCGTGTGAGGTTTGCATGAAGTCTGTCACTAGGTGCAGAAGCTAGAACTTGCCCAAGTAGTCTTGCGAAAATATAAATAACTGGATAGGAGATGATCATTAGGCCCTTTTTGCTAAGCCCACTTAAAACCAAAAATAAATTACCAAATGACAGCATGACCCTTGAACCCTATTTTAGCCTTGCAAGTAATTTTCTTCTTACCCGTTGATATCATATCCTTTGGTCTTCAAAGATACGATGCCACAACTCAGGCCAAAAGCCTAAGTTGAGGATGATCACACCTCGAGTAGAAAGGAAAAAGTGTAAAAAGAAAGTTCACCCAGTCAGCTCTAAAGCAAAAATGATCAGGAGTAATGTCCATATTTCAAAGAATCTGGTAGAATAAAAAAAAAACTGGTGTGGCTTCTGGGATGTACTGAAATGAGAGAAGATGGGATCGAGCAGATAAAAGTTATGTGCTAATTAAACTTTGGAGAACCAAGGTAAAATAGTCACTCACAAAACCATATATTCCATTCCGTAGCTCGAGCTTATGTTACAAGCCTATAAAGTCGTTCAGTGATCCTATTCCAGTTGTTTGAAAGATAGAGCGTAGAAAACAAGGGCAAGCCTATAGTCTTGTTTTCTTAGTGTTAGAAGTTCTTTGTGAGTGTGAGAATCATATTTAGTCCCAATTATCACGTGTGAGGGACTTCTTTGATGTGAGGACACTATGTCTGCATTTGATAGTTAAATTGTGTTGGCTGATAATGTACACGAGCATAAGCATGATTGACTGTGAGTAATGGGATGTCGTACATTGATTCTTGCATGTTAGATAGATGGTTTTTGACACAAGTTGTGGTTGAGATGGCTGATGCATACTAGTATTGTAGTTTGGGTGTTTGAGCGTCAAATGTCTGATTATTCTCATCACTTGAGGACAAGTAATGGTTCTAAGTTGAGTTTGTTGATGTGCCGTGAAATCTTGGCACATTCGATGCTCAAAACAAAGGATTAATACTAGAATCGAGTTTATTTATATAAGATTTGATGTGTTTGTTAAATGTCGGGATAGATTCTCACGTGTGTGGAAAAGATTGAAAAAGAAGCAAAAGATGAATGGACTGAAGGAAGACCACGGAGCCTATAATGAGCAGTGGTCAACATGACGGGCCGTCATACTTCCCGTGGTGATGAAGCAGTTAGCCTGGAATGTTGATGCTGATGACCAAACTCCAAGTGAAGACCACAGAGCCTAGATGGGCCGTGGTCCTCATGACGAACCGTGATGCTGCCCGTGAAGGATTTCCAGTGAGAAGACCTCGAGGAGTTACACTTTGATTTGGCCAAGTAAAGACCACGGACACCCAGACGGGCCGTGGTCCTCATAACGGATCGTGATGCAGTCCGTGAAGGATTTCCAATGAACAGAGCTTGAAGACTCATTTTTTGTTGACCAAGTACAGACCACGGCAGGCTTCACGGATCGTAAAGTTTATGACGGACCGTCATGCCTTCTGTGAAGCTGCCCGACAAGTAAATCCTACCTCGAGTAGGACTCTTTTAAGTGAAACTATTTGAATTAATTAGGTTTAATTTTTGTTTTATCTCGTCATATCTAGAACGAGCGACTATTTCCCTATTATTCTCTACTTGTGTTTTCATAGATTAACATTGAATCGAGATTTGAAGTTTGATTTTGGTTTTCTAAATATCAAGTGATTGTTGAATTTCCAAATCTTTGTAAGTGAATTCTCCTAATGCATTCATTACGTATCTTTGCTTATTTAGTTGAAAGCATGAGTGGCTAGACACCACAACTAGGGTTGTGGGAACTGTGATGAAAATCTGAGTTTAGATTCGTAAAATGGGTAGAATGTCATTCATATTTACAGAACTTAACTTAACTTTCGTTATTCATTCTTGCTAATGAGTGCACGCTTTAGAACCTGCCTGTATCTATCAATTGTTCGAGAGAAAATTGATAGTTAGGAAAAAGTCAGGTTAAACTGTTGAATTGGAGTTCGAGTTCGAGATAAGAGAACTTTGACACTAAACTATGCGAGGGTCAAATCAAATAACACTCTAAGACCGAGAGGATTTGAGTGGAAAGTTATCTAACAAGACTGAGAAGTGTTAGATATACTTAACTCGCCTGTAATTTGCAAAGAATGAATTACCTGAAACTCTTTCATGAATCAACACTAGATGTAATGTCATGGGAAACACAACCCTAGTTTCATTCATTAATCATCACAACCTTGAAGTTAACATTCTGTTAATTATGTTAGTCTGAAGATTTTAACAATATTGGTTACATGCACCTTACAACCAAACCCATTTTACATTTCACAATTATTTTTTTTAGGAAATAATAACAACATTTGAATAAAAGCGACAGTGAAACTATTTATGTATGTAAATTCTATGTGGGATCGACCTCAACTCACGTTGAAATCTATAAATTGACATCGACCGTTTATACTTCTTAGTTGAAGTGTAAGTTTGGACGTATCAAATATTCATAGATTGGCCCGAATGTGTGTTCAGTTGGTTGACTCTAGCAAAGGTGGTGTTATGGTCCATAATAGTTCAGAATCATATTTTGTGTCGGAAGTGAAAGAAAAGCAAGGTCTTGATCTGATCTTGATTTAGTTAAATGAGCGGTACTTAAGAAGTCAGTTGAGGCTTTCTCCTAATGGGGAGACGGAGCACATAGATATAAAGGTCATTTGTGTCTTCCTAATGTAGATGACTTGAGAGAGCAGATCTTGTCAGAAGCCCATAGTTCTCGATATTCCATTCAGCTGGGAGCCACCAATATGTAGAGTGACTTGCAGGAGGTCTATTGGTGGAATGAGATGAATAAGGATATTGCGGAATTTGTGGCTAAGTGTCCTAATTGCCAACAAGTGAAAGTTGAGCATCAGAAGCTGAGAGGTTTGTCCCAAGATATCTGTATTCTTACTTGGAAGTGGGAATATTTGAATATTTACTTTCTTGTTAGTTTACCCCGCACCCGGTGATGACATGACTCAATTTGGGTTATAGTAGATAAAATGACAAAATCGGCTCATTTCGTCCCCGTCAAGGTTTCTTATTCGGTGGAAGACCACGCTAAGTTGTACTTGAGAGAAATGGTTAGGTTGCATGGAGTGCCCTTTTACATTATCTCGAATCGTGGTACCCAATTCACTTCTCAGTTTTGGAAATCTTTCCAAAAGAGGATTGGTACTCGCATTAAGCTCAGTATGGTTTTTCATCTGCAAAACGATGGGCAAGCGGAGCATACTATCCAAACTTTGGAGGATATGTTTAGAGCTTGCGTAATTGACTTCAGGGGTAATTTGGATGATCACTTTCCTTTGATTGAATTTGCGTATAATAATAGCTATCACTCAAGCATTGGTATGACTCTATTTGAGGCTCTTTATGGTAGGAGGGGAAGATCTCCTATAGGTTGGTTTGAAGTGGGTGAATTTGCTTTGATAGGTCCTGAGTTGGTGCATCTACCTATGGAGAAAGTTCAGCTTATTAGAGAGAGGTTGAAAACATCTCAAAGTTGACAAAAGTCCTATGTCGATATTAGAAGAAGAAATCTTGAGTTCGATGTGAATGATTGAGTCTACTTGAAAATTTCACCCATGAAGGGTGTAATGAGATTTGGAAAGAAAGGGAAGCTTAGTCCCTGTTATGTGGGCCCATATTAGATTTTGAGTCCTATTTGTAAAGTTGCTTATGAACTTGAATTACATAATGACTTGTCATCGATGAATCCGGTTTTCCATGTCTCCTTGTTGAATAAATGTGTTGTTGATCCGACATCAATAGTACCATTGGAGAGTCATGGCATAAATGATAGCCTTTCTTATGAAGAAGTTCCGGTTGAGATCTTGGACCGGCAATTTCGGAAGTTGAGAAATAAAGATATTTCTTCGGTGATAGTTCTTTAGAGGAATCAGTTAGTCAAGGCTGCTACATGGAAGGCCGAGGCCGATATGATGTCACATTATCCTCATCTCTTTCCTTCCATCTCTACTCTAGCTTGAGGTATCCAGTTCCTTATGGTTTACTCTTTTAGTTTCATGTGTCTTAGGTATTCCCATGATTCCTCATTTATGCATGTTCATGAAAAGCTTTAATTTTGAGAAAATGAGTTAACTTGATTCATTTCTTAATGTTTATGTACATTTGAGTATGATTTGCATATAGACCTTATGAAATGATGTTTTGAACATGCTTTAGCTTGGAGTTGATGTTTCCTCCTCGAATATGTGTATTTATGTGATTTCATTTATTTGGAGCTGTTAGATTTAGCTCCTACCCTCCTTATGATGTCTTAAGTTCCATTCGAGGATGAATTTTCCCAAGGGGGAGATATTTTAACACCTCGTACTTGAAAAGAAGGAATTTTTTTTTAGGTTTCGGAAATCTGATGCTAGCTCCGATGGAACCACCGATGGTCCGTAGGTCAAACCACGGACCGTAGGTGGCAAGTCGATATGAGTTGAAATGTCAAGTCCCAGTACTCTTTTTACGGTTCACCAGGACGATCTGTCGTTCAATATACATGTCGTAGGTAGGTCTCGTAGGTGAGTCCTAGATTTAGTGAAATTTTGAGGGCCAAAAGTGGGACTTACGGTGGTTATGTACGGACCGTAGGTTGACCAACGGACCATACATAGGTCCCGTCATTCGAAGGTCAAGAAACAAGTTTTTGAACCCACCGACGGTTGACCAGGACGGTCCGTGGTTGGACCTACGGACTGTGGGTCCAGCTATCAACGGGGTCCGACAGTTACTTTTAAAAGGGCTTTGGGTCTTTTCCTAATTTTTTAACCCAATAATATGTCATTTTACCCTCTACCCTAAGCCATATATAATTATTTTAAAACCCCAAATCACCCAACTCAATTCACTTTCTTAAATTCCCAAAAGTTAATCAAGTTAACCTCTCAAATAATTCTCTGTCTACGGAAGTAGAAGAAGTCTAGGGTTTCAAGATCAAGTCTCCAATCCACCATAGATATTTGCCTTTGAACTCCAAGGTATGATAGCCTTCACCTATGGATCTCTTTCCTTCATAGGGTTCTTAAAATCCCCAATTTTGTAAAGTTAGATTCTCCAATCAAATTAGGCTTTTATTCAATTGCCATGGATTCCTTTCAATGTTGATCCAATTGATTATTTTATATCTTCTTATGCATGAATTGAAGTAATTGACTGTTTTAAGTTGAATCTCCCATGAACCCATGCATAACCCATGTTTTATATACTATGATGATACAATGTGGGTGTTGAACTATGAAAGATGAATTTATGAAGATATGCATGTTCTTTATGAAATTGATAAAAAATATTTAAGTTTTATTGAGAGTAAAGCATTAATGTTGTTGTTGTGAAAGGATTTCTCACATACTACTGAATACGTAGATGTGAAAGGTTTTTCTCACATAAAGGATTCTTAGAGTTGAAATGCTTTCTCCGCTAAACTTTGAATCAAGATTTAGGAGCTGTTCTAATGAAATCTAGCCTGGATTGGCCACTTAATGTGCCTTCCATGGACGATAAGGCAAGCGGCAATTACCCATATCTCTTAATGATAAGATAAGTAAAGACTAATGACTTTTCTATGGGATTTATGCTTAGCCCCGAGTGGACAAGAGCTGATTACCCATGTCCCATAACCTATGTACCACCATAAGTTTTTCTTAGATGGACATTAGCTAGTGGATCCACTTAAGCTAGAAGTTTAGTGTTCTTACCATGGCAAGTGAGGACATTTCTTTTTGGTGTGGGATAGACACCATATTTCATGTTATAGCTCTCATGGTCTATATGTCGGTTAACTCTACTTCCCACAATAACACTAAGGTTACTTCTAGAAGTATCTCACATGTGTTTAAAGAAGATTTTTACTTGCATCGACAATGATCATGGTTATGCTTCTAACCTCTTATATTATGTTTTAAGTTGGTCTTTGCATATCATGAGAAGTCCTTTTACCATGATTTTTTAACTCTTATGCATTGCAATCATACTTTGTACATTCTTTGTACTAAAAAATACTCTTGCCTACATTGTTTCCCCAATGTAGTGTCTGGCGCTCAAACTCCGCACCGTCGTGGCTAGTGTTCACCTTAGTAGCTGGTGAATATTGGTGAGTCCTCATGTTACGAGGACCAAACCCTTTATTTCTTATTGTCTTTAAGTTTTCGTATTGTATATGATGTATGAGTTACGTTTCAATAACTCTTGATGTACTAGATGGCGTTGAGACTATGATAGATTTCCGCTTCATTTTTGACAAATGCTTTATGATATCAGTTGTATTTTAAACTCTTAAAATCTATTATCTTGTATGATGTAGGGCCATCGGGGTCCTATGCGCCATGTCACGTCTAGGGGTACTTTGGGTCGTGACATAGTTGCTCAGCTCTTTTCAGTTCTTTTGTAGCTTCCAACAAATTAAGTTGATATGTCAATGTTTGATTAATATGTTCCATTTTATTCTTTCATTAAATTTATTCATAACTTCTGCCGATGTTTCTTTGTATCTATAATCTCACTTTTGATTGATCTCTTTCTTTTACTCAATTAAATAAACCTGAGTTATTAATTTATTAAACTTTTCTGTTAATGTTGTATTAGTGTAATTTGACTAATTTAGGATTATCATTCAATTCTATTTTTATTTTTTTTCAAATACTTGGGTTGATTCTTATTCTTTGTACTCTCTTCTTCTTTGTGGGAGGCCGATGAGCCTTTTAATAACAAAAGGAGTGATTTGCTTTTAAATTTAATGGATTGTATACATGTCTATGTTTTTCTCTAATGCTTTGCATTTTCCTTATTTTGCTTTGATCCTTTCTTTGACATAACTATTTTAATGCTACACTTTTCCTTTATCCATCATGTGCCAGCTTAAAATAAGAAAAGACGCTTGATTGGCTAGATATCTCCAAGAACATTATTCTTCAAGTGCGTTATAAAAGTTGTGCCGCAAGTTCAATGACATTCATTTAAAGAAGAATGACCAGTTTTTTATTAAGAAAGCACTATCATTTTATCCTTCAACTAGTTATGTAGAAGAAAATTATTGTTCAAGTAAATTTTCTAAGAAAAGTAAACGGTTATGAAGACATTAAACTTATGTTTCTAGAGATGCTATACTGTTAGTTATAATCGATGCTTGTGAGACTACAATGATTGTTACTTCATGTGCATCAAATCTATGTTTCTAATCTAGAAACATAATATTCATAGATTAACTATATTTTTAAGGTGCTCTCTACACTATATTATTGGATGCTATCTCTTTTAATTCTTATTGAATGATGATAAAGATTAAGAAAAAAATATTGTAGGCCCTGAAATGGTAAAATGAATGCAGGATCATTCCAGCTTACAAAAGAAAGACACGACATACATTTTGTATGGCTTTCAAAAAATATCCTCAAGAAAATGGAGCTCAATGGATTATATTTTAATCATATCGTTTATTTAATGCTCCCTTCACTCTTTATTTTTAGTATGTGTCAAAAATAATGTCACCTTACTATAATTAAGAATAATTTAACTTTAAAATTCTCTTTTTACTCTTGATGAAATCATTTTTAACGACACAAATAAATAAGGATTGTTTTAAGCTATAAGTTTCAAACGTCTTCCAATATTCCTTAAACTCCGTGCCAAATCAAATGGTACCATAAAAAATGGGATGAAAGAAGTATATAACATAGGGCCCATGTAGACAAGGGTCACACCCATTTAGTATATATATGATATTGTTGTCAGCTAAGTTATAGAATGGTAGGTGACCATTTCTTTTTTTTAGACATAAATTAGTAGTTGGGTAGGGGACCCACTTTTATCATTTTTCCATATAGAACTATTATGTGAAGAAAAACAAATGGAAAAATACTACTACTTGTACTTGAAGTCACTACATTGTATGTGATTGTGTTGGATTGATTGGTTGTCATATGGATAGTAGAAGCTAATGGTTGCTTATGTAAAATACTACAACCACATATGTTGAGTTGTTTGAAATTCGTGGTACTATCGTTAGCTATAAAAGCATCCAAGGTATGTGAAGCTAAAGCTTCCTTCCCCATTAAGGCACCACTCTATACCACATAATTCTTTCATAAAGGTCAAAATTTATTACGTAACATATGGAAATGAAATCCCATTTTCTTTACGTGTCATTCTCTTATCTAATCGTGAAAGCTTATACATATTCATATTACTCCTATTAAATTGAATTTTCATATTATTTTGTATGATTGTAACCGTCCTTACTTAAAATATCTATAAGTCACATGGTTTATATGTCACTTGCTATGAATAAAACGAATGACCCTAGTATAGTGATACAACAAAATTACACCTCTAAAAGAAGAAGCATAAAGTTGTTTTTCAAATATAGAAAACCTAACCAAGGTTAGGGTATATTTCACGAGGAATATGGTTTGTACCTAGGTCAATTATAATTATTTGCGCTCTTAGTCATATTATTTTCATAAGAGGGTTTTTTGTAATTGGAAATATTTAAATTCTTCACAAGTAGCAAGTTAAAGATTATCAAGAAAACCGTAGCAACACCATTCGCTAAAATTTGTCCCTATGTGCTTTTGAATCATTGAGAGACGAAACTAGAGTTCTGTGATCCCCATAAAGTCATAACTTAGTAAGACCATAATTAGTAACATCTTCTAGTAGCATGCAAGATCGGTAAGTTAAGTTCACCTAGGTGATTGGTCACCTAAATAGATAAATATCACCATGCAACTTTGTCTATCTATGGGCGTTTGATTTACTTACTGATCCCAAATTAACTATTTATGGACAAGGTCAATCTATTAGATGAGTGTTGATAACCTCAAATCTCTATTATACAATTCCTTTTCCATTCGTTACCCCTTTGGTCCAACAGGAAAGAATAAGGCGGGTTCTAAAATTTGCAACCATTAAGAAGCAATCAAAATTAAGGGAAAACAATACATGCATACATACCTTTCAAGGATTACTAGATATTAGGTCTACCTTGTTAATTCTTCATGGTTCCCAAAACCTTAGTTATTGGTTTAGCTACTCATATTTGTATGATAATAATCAATAATTAATAAATAATGCTCAATCAAACACTTACAATATGAATAATCAAAACCCAAAATCTTGAATTATAACTCAAAGTTAAAAGCCAAGAATCAAATTATGATTTCTCTCCAAATTCAAGAACCAAAGCAAAGGAATTGCTTTTCTTTCCGTTCCGACCAAAAAACAAGTGTAAAGTGTAAAAGAAAACCTAGGAAAAGTATTTATAGACATTAAAAACCTACATTAAACAAACTAGGAAAACTGTCTTCAACAGCTTCTACAGACACATCTACAACTCGTAAATCCTTTTACGGGCCGTGGAACCCCCTCGTGAATGGAAATGGATGTTATCTTCAGGACTTTTTCTACAAACAAGAACTACAATCTGTGGAAACTTCTACAATTGGTGGTCCTCACTTGTAAATCTCAAAACTTTTGCACCTTCTCTAATTCTCCACAATGACTTTTATCTACGACTCACGAAACTTTTTACGGTTTGTGGTTGTCGATACTAGATATCAAGATTTTCAGCATAATCTCTAAATCTTCATCTACAACTCATGATTCCAACCACAACTCGTAGACTATCCTCGTGAATCCCAAAAAATAACTGAATTGTTGTTCTTTTTTGTACGTAGCTACCGAGTCCTATTTTACCTGTAAAACAACTACAAAACACATTAAATATACTAAAAAGCACTAAAGAACTCCCACTAATCCTACATTTTAAGCATCAAACATGCCGTAAATCCATGACAGATCATATAGTCAAAGTGTCACGACCCAAAAAATGAGGGCATGATGGAAGACACCCCGATAACCCAAATTGTTGTGTAATACAAATGAAATAACACATACGAGACTTCCAAAGGGAAGTCAGGCCACAACCGAAGAGAAATAAAAAACAACAAAGAAATTCCCAAAGTCTGGTATCATAAGCGTCAAGAGCATCTAATACATTTCTTAACTATGAAATACATCTAAAGATAATAAAAAAAGACTGTAAATGATAGATGAAGTGTAACACCCCGTATCCGAAAAAGGGAAGTAAAACCAGATTTTTGCGAAACTGCAGGTGCCAGCCACGAGGGCCACCCCACGGCTCGTGGATGGGACCACGGACCGTAGGTGTGGTTCGTGGATGGCCCTACCTAAGGGAGGTCTTGACGCTCAAGACCACGGCTAGACCTACAGGCCGTAGGTCAGACCACGGTTCGTGGTTCGAAGTCCAAAAATAAAGTCTCAGACCACGAAAGACGGTTCACAAGGACGGACCGTAGGTCAGACGACCGTCCGTCGACTGGGGTCCGTGGATGGTCAGCTGTCAGTTATTTTTAAGGGTAATTGGGTATTTTCCTAATTAATTAGTTGCTATACTATGTCGATTTACCCTTCACTAAGACCCCTACATAAGCATTTTCAACCCCTAAATTAGTCCATTTACTTCATTCTTCCAAATTCACAAAAGAAGAACTCTTCAAAATAATTCTCTCTCTAGAAATTGAAAAAAAAGAAGGATTCACCTAGGGTTTCAAGCTAAGGTTTCAATTCCTCCATTAAAGGCTACCTTTTAGATTAAAGGTATGATAGTTTTCATCCATGGATTCCTTTCATCCATGGAGTTCCCAAATTCCTCTATTTCTAAAGGTAGAATTCCCCAATTGAGTTAGGGTTTTCTTCAATTACCATGGGTTCTCTTGATTATTGATTTAAATGATTGAATTATGATTTCTTATGCATAAATTGATGAAATATGATGATTTTATGATGATTTTCCCATGAACCCATGTAATCCCTATGTTTTCAAGTAATGAATCATATGATGTAGGATTTTGAGTATAAAGGATTAGTTTTATGAAATTTAGCATGTATTGCAAGCTTTACATGTATTTATAATGAAATTCATATCTAACCCATATTTTCTAAGCATTGATGATTGAAAGTGGGTTTTGAGCCTCAAGAGATAAATTATGGACTCATGCATTTTCTTATGAAATCTATGTAAATATTTTAAGGGTGCTTGGAGAGTAAAGTACCAATGATGATGTTATTGTTGTGTTGTTGAAAGGACATTCTCATAAACATAACAAGCATGATGTGAAAGGTTTTCTCACATAGAAAGGATTCTTAGGTTGAAAGGTTTTCTCACCTAAATGAATCAAAGAGTAAGAGCTATCCTAATGAACTAGCTTGGATTGGTTGTCCAAGGGTACCTTTTCATGAATAATGAGGTCAAGTAAGAAATGACTATTCATATCATGTTTAGCTTGGTCAATTGCATGTCATGAAATGAAATGTCCCTTTTTGCATGGCTATCATACTTGGTACATTGTTTTGTACTAATGTATAATCTTGCCTACATTTTTCCCAAATGTAGGGTCCGATAGACAGATTTTCGAGTGTCATGGCTAGTGGTTGATTCGAGATATTTCCGAGCTTTGGTGAGTCCTTATGCTTCAAGGACGGAGTTTATTTTTTTCAATTTCTTTCATGTATTTCTCTTTGGGAAATGATGTATGGGCTAGGCCCAATTTAATTCTATTGTAGTAGATGGCTATGATGAGATAAGTGTTTCAGACTTCTGCTTTTCTTTTATAAAATGATTTGGACTTGGACTATTATTTTACTCTTATTGTTCTATTTCTTATGTGATGAGAGCTAAGTTGCTTGTATGGAGTCCTTCGGGGTTCTATATGCCATGTTACATCTATGGGGTACCCTTAGGTCGTGACAAACTTGGTATCAGAGATAGGTTTAGAATGGTCCTAGGATGTCTCATAAGCCACGTGTTGTAGAGTCTTCTTCATAAGTGTGAAGTACGCCACATTTATGAATGAGAAGTTATAAGATGAGTTGGAAACTCTAATTCTTTCATTACTTTTAAGTCGTATGATAGAATATAACTCTATAAAGTCTCTCTCCTAATCCTTATCCTATGTTCTTCAAGATATGGCTACCTGAAGAGCTTATACTAGAAAGAATGTGAGGTAGAATGAGGAACAAGAAGCTCCTCCCCAAGCTCCTCAAGTTCCGGTCGATCATTTCACTGAGCAAATGTCAAATGCGGAGTTTAGGGCTGCTTTCCAAGTATTGTCTCAAGTGGTGACGGCCCAAAACAATAGGGAGGTTGCAGTTCCCGTGAACTCAAATGTGGGTACGACGGCTTCAAGAGTGAGGGACTTCACTAGGATGAATCCTCTGGAGTTTCATGGTTCTAAAGTTGAGGAAGATCCTCAAGAGTTTATTGATGAGGTCTATAAGGTTTTAATGATCATGGGAGTTACGCCAGTGGAAAAAGCAGAGTTGGGCACTTATAAACTAAAAGGAGTGGCTCAAATATTGTATAACCAATGGAAAGAAGGGAGACCAGAAGATGTGGGTCCTCTTGATTGGGAGAATTTTAAATCCGCTTTTCTTGATAGGTTCATTCCCCTAGAGATGAGGGAAGCCAAGGTGATTGAGTTCATTAACCTTCGACAAGGGAGTATGAGTGTGAGGGAGTATGCTCTAAAGTTCACTAAATTGTCGAAATATGCTCCAACAATGGTTGCGGATTCAAGGGCTAGAATGAGTAAGTTCATTTCAGTAGTATCTGAAATGGTGGATAATGAGTGCCGAACCGTTATGCTAATTCATGACATGGACATCTCTCGTCTGATGGTGCATGCACAACAAATTGAGGATGAAAAACTTAAGGAAAAGTCTAGAGAGGAAAAGAGGGCTAAGACCGGTGATGGAAATTTCTCTCATGCAAGGTCCGATGGACAAGGTTGTCCTAGATTCCGACAAAGGTTTTCCGGCCGAGATTCCTCTAATGCTCCTCCAAAGTTCAACCAAGATAGGGTGTCTAACCCCAAGCCTCAAGGAGGTAATGGTAGTGGGTATGTATTGTCTACGTCTACTTGTACTAAGTGTGGAAGGAAGCACGATTGTAAGTGCCTAGCCGACACAAATGGTTGTTTCAGATGTGGTAAAAGTGGTCACAAAATGAGGGATTACCCAATGCTTATGGCTAAAGGAAGAGAGGGCAAGCAAGCTCCTCCTAGTGGTTTGGGTTCCAATGCTCCTAAGCAAAACTGCTTCTATGCACTTCAGACTTGTGGGGAACAAGAGAGTTCTCCCGATGTGGTTACCAGTACGATTAAAGTTTTTCAACTTGATGTATATTCTTTACTTGATCCCGGTGCTACTTTATCTTTTGTGACGCCATATGTGTCTATGAGGTTTGATGTGCTCCCTAATGTGTTGTTAAAACTTTTTTATGTCTCTACTCCTGTTGGTGATTCTATTATGGCTAAGAGGGTCTATAGAAAATGTCCCATTTCTTTGTCCTATAGAGTTACTCTTGTTGACTTGGTAGAGATTGATATGTTAGACTTTGATGTTATCTTAGGTATGGATTGGTTGCACGCATGTTATGCTTCTATTGATTGTAGAACTCGTGTAGTCAAGTTTCAGTTTCCAAATAAGCCTGTCCTAGAATTGAAGGGTGGAAATTCTATGCCTAAGCTAGAAAGCTAGAAAGATTATTTCTAAGGGTTGAATTTACCATCTTGTGAGGGTAAGGGATACAGATTCTGAAACCCCTTCTCTTGAGTCGGTCCCCGTTGTAAATGAGTTTCCAAAAGTGTTTCCAGATGATCTACCCGATATTTCTCCCGAGCGGAAAATAGACTTCGGTATTGACCTTCTCCCAGATATGCAACCTATTTCTATTCCTCCTTACCGAATGGCCCCGACAGAACTTAAGGAGTCGCAAGAACAATTGAAAGATCTATTGGATAAGGGCTTCATCCGACCGAGTATCTCTCCATGGGGTGTTCCAATTTTGTTCGTTAGAAAGAAGGATGGTTCTCTTCATATGTGTATTCACTATCGTCAGTTGAACAAGGTGACTATTAAGAATAAGTATCCTCTTCCAAAGATAGATAATTAATTGACCAACTTCAAGGGGCAAGTTATTTCTCTAAGATTGATCTTCGATCGAGTTATCACCAGTTGAGGGTGAGGGAAGATGACATTCCGAAAATGGATTTTTGAACTCGGTATGGTCATTTGAATTCCTAGTAATGTCGTTTGATTTGACTAATGCTCTGGAGGTGTTTATGGACTTTATGAATAGAGTGTTTAGACATTACCTCGACATGTTTGTGATTGTATTCATTGATGATATTTTAATTTACTCAAGAACTGAGAATGAGCATATTGATCATTTGAGGATCGTGTTGCAAGATCTTAAGGACCAACAACTTTTTGCAGAGTTTAGCAAAATGTGAATTTTGGCTAAGGTCCGTAGCTTTCGTTGGTCATTGTTTCAAACAAGGGTATTGAGGTTGATCCTAAGAAGATGAATGCAGTCAAGAGTTGGCCTAGACCTCTAACTCCTTCGGATATTAGAAGTTTCTTGGGTTTGTCCGGTTACTATAGAAGGTTTTTTTGAGGGATTTTCTTCAATTGCCTCTCCTTTGATGGCTTTAACTTAAAAAGAAGGCTAAATTCATATGGTCCGAAGGGTGTGAAAAGAGTTTTCAACAGTTGAAATATAGACTTACTTCCGCTCCGGTGTTGATCTTACCAGAGAAAAAAAGGATGGTTTTGTGGCTTATTGTGATGCCTCGAGAATTGGGTTAGGTGTGTGCTTATGCGAAATGGAAAAGTTATTACCTATGACTCAAGGAAACTTAAAATTTATGAGAAGAATTACCCTACCCATGACCTTGAATTAGCGGCGGTTGTTTTTTCCTTAAAGATTAGAAGGCATTATTTTTATGGTGTGCATGTAGATGTGTTCACTGACCACTAGAGTTTGCAGCATGTGTTTAATCAAAAAGATTTGAATCTTTGCCAAAGAAGGTGACTTGAGTTATTGAAAGATTATGACATGAGTGTTCTTTATCACACCGGTAAAGATAATGTGGTAGCGAATCCTCTTAGTTGATTATCTATTGGTAGTGTTGCTCATATTGAAGAAGAAAAGAAAGAGTTGGTTAGAGACGTTCATAGATTGGTTCAATTAGGTTTTCAGTTGGTGGACTCCACCAAAGGTGGTGTTATGGTTCACAATGGTTCCGAATCATCTTTTGCGGTGGATGAGAAAGCAAAACAAGGTCTTGATCCAATTTTGGTAGAATTGAAAGAAGCGGTGCTTAAGAAGTCCATTGAGGCTTTCTCCCAAGGGGGAGATGGGATACTTAGATACCAAGGTTGGTTATATGTTTCAAATGTGGATGACTTGAGGGGACATATCTTGTCAGAAGCCCATAGTTCACGGTATTCCATGTATCCGGGAGCCACCAAGATGTACAGTGATTTACAGGAGGTCTATTGGTGGAATGGGATGAAGAAGGATATTGCAGGTTTTGTGGCTAAGTATTCAAATTTCCAAAAAGTAAAAGTTGAGCATCAGAAACCGGGAGGTTTATCCCAAGATATTAGCATTCCTACTTGGAAGTGGGAAGACTTGAATATGGACTTTATTGTTGGTTTTCCTCCCACCCGGCGACAACATGATTCAATTTGGGTGATACTAGATCGGATGACAAAATCGGCTCATTTCCTTCCCGTTAAGGTTTCTTATTCAGCGGAGGACTATGCCAAGTTATAATTGAGAGAAGGTAAGGTTACATGGAGTGCCGTTGTCCATTATTTCTGATCGTGGTACCCAATTCACTTCTTAGTTTTGGAAGTCATTCCAAAAGGGTCTTGGCACTAAGGTTAAGCTTAGCATGACCTTTCATCCCTAAACCGATGGGAAAGCGGAGCATACTATCCAACCTTTGAAAGATATGTTAAGAGCTTGTGTGATTGATTTATTAGGGTAATTGTGATGACCATTTGCCATTGATTGAGTTTCCCTATAATAATAGCTATCACTCGAGTATTGATATGGCTCCATTTGAGGCACTAAATGGTAGGAGGTGTAGATCTCCCATAGATTGGTTTGAGGTGGGTGATGTTTCCCAAATAGGTCCCGAATTGGTACATGAGGCCATATAGAAAGTTCGACTTATTAGAGTAAGGTTGAAAACGACTCAAAGTCAGCAAAAGTCATATGCCGATGTGAGAAGGAGGGATATTGAGTTTGACATTCATGATTGGGTTTACTTGAAAGTCTCACCCATGAAGGGTGTAATGAGGTTTGGTAAGAAAGGGAAACTTATCCCCGATATGTAGGCCCATATCAGATTTTGAGGCATGTTGGTAAGGTTGCTTATGAGCTAGATTTGCCAAATGAGTTGGCATCGGTGCATCCAGTTTTCCATGTCTCTATGTTGAAGAAATGTGTTGGTGAGCCGACATCCATAGTTTCCTTGGAAGGGTTGGGATTTGATGAAAGCCTTTCTTATGATGAAGTTCCGGTTGAGATTTTGGACAAGCAAGTTAAGAAGGTGAGAAACAAGGAAGTTGTTGTCGTGAATGTTTTATGGAGGAATCAATTAGTTCAGGGTGCTACTTTGGAGGCCGAGGCCGAGGCCGATATGATGTCCCGATATCCTCATCCTTTTCCTTCTACTCCTACTCTAGCTTGAGGTAATGAGTTCCTCTTGGTTTGACCTTTGTTTTGGAGTCATGTATTTTATGTTTTTCCATGATTTTCTTATGTTATGCATGTTCATGAAAACTTGTCTTTCAAAAGAAAATGAGTTTACATGCTTGATTTTGCTCATGTTGTTGTGCATCGATTATGAGTTGGCTATATACTTCACGAGATGAATTGATAAACATGCTTTAGCTATGCTTTTTGAGAGTGAATTGCATATAGGCTCCATGAGATTGTGTTGAGCATGATTTTAGCTTGGAGAAGTTAGTTCCTCCTTGAACATGATTTTTTTTGAAATTTCATGCATATTGGGTTACTAGATGTAGTTCCTGCTTACTTATGATGCATTGAGTATGTTTAGCTTGGAGTTGATGTTTCCTCCTTGTATGTGCATTGCACGCATGATGAGCTGTTAGAGTTAGTTTTACCCCTCTTATGATGTTTTGAGAATGTCCTAGCTTGGAGTCGATAGTTCCTCTTTGGTTACATGTATTGCATTGTTAGGTTGGGTCGTTAGTTCCATTCCTAATCTTTTAGAACCAGTTTGAATCTCATTCGAGGACGAATGGTCCCAAGGGGGAGATATTGTAACACCCCATATCCGAAAAAGGGAAGTAAAACAAGATTTTGGGAAAACTGTTGGTGCCAGCCACGGGGGCCACCCACAGCCCGTGGATGGGACCACAGACAGTCGGTGTGGTCCGTGGATGGTCCTGCCTAAGGGAGGTCTCGAGGCTCAGGACAACGGCCAGACCTACGGACCGTAGTTCAGACCACGGTCCGTTGTTTGATTGTAAAAAGTTGAGTCCTAGATGACCAACGACGGTCCACCAGTACGGACCGTATGTAAGACCATGGTCCGTCGACTGGGGTCCGTCGGAGGTCAGCTGGCAGTTAATTTTAGGGGCAGTTGGGTCTTTTTCTAATTAATTAGTTCCTATACTAAGTCATTTTACCCTTCACTAAGACCCCTATATAAGTATTTTCAACCTCCAAATTAGCCCATTCACCCCATTCTTCCAAATTCACAAAAGAAGAACTCTCCAAATATTTCTCTCTTTAGAAACTTGAAGAATAAGAAGATTCATCCCAGTGTTTCAAGCCAAGTCTCAATTCCTCCATTGAAGGCTAGCATTTGGATTCAAGTTATGATAGTTTTCATCCATGGAGTTCCCAAATTTTCTATTTCTAAAGGTAGAATTCCCCAATTGAGTTAGGGTTTTCTTCAATTATCATGGGTTCTTATAATTATTGATTTATATGATTAAATTATGATCTCTTATGCATGAATTGATGAAACATCTCGATTTTATGATGATTTCCACATGAACCCATGTAATCCCTATGTTTTCAAGTTATGAATCATATGATGTGGGATTTTTAGTATAAAGCAAATGTTTTATAAAATTAAGCATGTATTGCAAGCTTTACATGAATTTATGATGAAATGCATATTTAACCCATGTTTTCTAAGCATTGATGATTAAAAGTGGGTTTTGAACCTCAAGAGGTAAATTATGGACTTATGGATTTTCTTATAAAATCTATGCAAATGTTTTAAGGATGATTTGAGAGTAAAGTATCAATGATGATGTTGTTGTTGTGTTGTTGAAAGGACATTCTCATAAACACACCTAAGCATAATGTGAAAGGTTTTCTCACATAGTAAGGATTGTTAGGTTGAAAGGCTTTCTCACCTATTTGAATCAAAGAGTAATAGCTATCCTAATGAAACTAGCTTGGATTGGTTATCCTAGGGTACCTTTCCATGAATAATGAGGTTAAGTAATAAATGAATATTCGGTGGGATTTATGCTTAGCACCCGGTGGATATTGATAATGGGATGGAAGCTCTCCCGTAGTAGAGGCCGGGTTTCTAGAAGCAATCTCATGAGATGAAGCTCCTCCATTGTAGAGGTCGGGTTTCTAGTAGAAATCTCTTTATCCCTTAACTATGTTACCCCATAGGTTAATTAGCTAGTGGATCCACTTAAGCTAGAGTTATGGTCCTTACCTTGGTAAGTAGGAAAACCCTTTTCGGTGTGGGAGACACCGGGGGATCATGTTATAGCTCACATGGTCTCTATGTCGGTTAAGGCTAATTCCCCACAAGTAATAATGAACTAAGGTTACTTCAAGAAGTATCTTACATGAGTTCAAAGGTTTTAAAGATGAAGTTAGCTTGCATTTACCATGATTTATGACTTACCTTTTGTGACTCTTTTATATTATGTTTAGCTTGATCAATTGCATGTCATGAAATGAAATGTCCCTTTTAGCAAGTTTTAAATGGTTTATGCATGCCTACTATACTTGGTACATTATTTTGTACTAACGCATACTCTTGCCTACATTTTCCCCAATTGTAGGTTCCGACATAAAAGGTTTCCGAGTCTCGTGGCTAGTAGTTAGGTTCGTGATTTTTCTGAGCTTTGGTGAGTCCTCATGCTTCGAGGACGTAATTTATAGTTTTCAGTTTCTTTCATGTATTTCTCTTTTGGATATGATGTATTGGTTAGGTCCAATTTCATTCTATAGTATTAGATGGCTATGATGAGACAAGTGTTTAGACTTCCATTTTTCGTATATAAAAATATTTTGGACTAGGACTATTGTTTTACTCTGATTGTTCTATTTCTTATGTTATGAGAACTAAGTGGCTTGTATGGAGTCCTTTGGGGTTCTAAACGCCATGTTACATCTAGGGGTATCCCTGGGTCGTGACAACGATGCTACTTCTTTCACCGGTCCTTGACTTCCAGACATAGTAAACTACCAATACTGAAGCACTTAATCAGCTAAAAAATAATACATGTTATACTTACAAGACAGGGTGATCAAGAGACAACTCCACACTTATTTATTCAACCTATAACCAATGAAAGTGAAGATACTTAGAATTCCCTTAAATCATGATATGAACAAGGCCCATACCACAAACTATCAATTTTGACAAATGAGCCATACTTATTCATTGATTCTACTGAAGAATTTGAAACAATAAAACCCTGAAACCAAATTTTATTTACAAAACTCACACAATATCTATGGTAGTATGGTGGTGTGATGTTACCCACGACTTCACCCCTTTCACGCAATTAACACACAACCACCACCATTCTTAATCCTCCATTACCTCTACACCCAAGCACCAAGCACATTAGTTTAAGAAAAAAATACATTCAAGGGTACGATATAATAGGTGCAAGAACTTAATCTCTTTCCCCAAGTACATACATTCACCGTAGATACATAATGTCAAACATGCACTTGAAATAGGAACACGTCACATGGTGGGACATCACAAAATCGACAAAACAGAGAAAAAAATAGATAAAAACATACCTCAAGTGATGAAGAGTAAGGGAGTTAGAAGTTCATTAGGGTGAAAAATGAGGGGAGAAAATTGAGTGAATTTGTGCAAGAATGAGGGAAAATGGTGTGATTTGGGTTAAAAAGGGGATTGGGCCATATATTTGGAAAGGGAGACGGGTAGAACCCATCTGATTTAATGAAAATTAAAGAAACTTACCAGGTGTGCAATGCAGAGAGGATACAAAGTCCTCTATTTCTGCTGGAAATTAACTACAGGATGGAATTTTTCTGCCAAGTCCGTGATGCGGTGAAGATATGGAGCCCCTTCATTTGTGACAAGAAATGAATTCCTGCAAACTTAAAAAATAGGCCTAGGTCCACGATGCAGAGATGTTATATAGTCTTCTGTTTCGGTTGGGAAATTAATTTCCATCAAAACGAAAAAATACTCCCAAGTCCGTGACGCGGCCTTCATGCAAACCTTGCTGTTTTTTGCATTTACTCTCTTGTTTTTTCAATGTTTAATGGGTACTTACATGATTCCTTTAATTATGCGTTCTAAGCACTCCATTTACCCTACAACTTCAAGAAAACCTAAAAATTAGAAAAATGATGGGTTGGCTCCCATCCATATATATATATATATATATTAGCATCCTAACTATTACAATTACCTAAAAATTTAAACTAAATCCTAAAAGTCCAAATAATGAAAAAAAAACTAAACACCTATCTGATACCTATGATCACGGGTGGCCTCCTGTGTCGTGCTTGGGTTAACATAGTGGCTCGACCCAAATCTTGGATTACTCATCATTCAACACGAGTGTTTCTTGATCTCGATCCACATCATTCCGGAAGTAGTGTTTTCCACGTTGTCCAGATTCACCAAGAACGTGGACCTTTTTTCTTTAGTTGCTAACTGCATAGCCCTATGCGGCATCATCCACACCAATTTGAATTATCCACCTCATTTTGACTGAAGTTTACTAGGAAACAACTTTAGTCGCAAATTGAATAGTAGGACAAGCTGGCCCAGATCAAAAGTTCAGGTAATGATATACTTGTCATGCCACTTCTTCATATTCACTTTATATAACTTGGCATTTTCATATGCATGTAGCCTAAACTCCTCAAGGTCATGCAATTTTCCTATCCTCCTCTTTCCAACAAATGCAGGATCAAGATTCAACTTTTTGATTACCCCATATGCTTGGTGTTTCAATTCTCCTGGAAGATGGCACACCTTGCCAAACACCATGCAATAGGGAGAAGTCCATAATGTCATGTTATAAGCCATTATCTGTGCCCAAAGTGCATCATCTAACTTTTTAGACCAATCTTTCTACTACGTATTCACGGTCTTTGTAGGATATGCTTTACCTCTCAATTTGATACTTCTACGTATCTGCTAGTCTAAAAATGGTACGATGTAGCCCACTTGTGTCAACTCCATACTTAGCCAATAGAATCTGCACCAAACAATTTATGAAGTGCTTACCACCATCACTGATTATTGCTCTTGGAGTTCCGGACATAGTGAATATATGCTTCTTGATTACCTTCACCACAACCTTTGAATCATTAGTAGGTAAAGCTAAAGCCTCGACCCACTTGGACACATAATCCACTGCTACCAAAATGGATCGATTTTTATTGGAAGTGGGAAAAGGGCCTATGAAATCTATTCCTCACATGTCGAATATCTCTACCTCAACAATATTATTCAACGACATGTCATCTCTTCTTGAAATAGTTTCCATCTGTTGGCATATGTCACATTCATTTACAAAGTATGCAACATCTTTGAACAAATCCAACAAGAATAAACTCGATTACAACATTTTATGGGTTGTACGCTCCCCTCCATGATTACCTCCATATGGTGATGAGTGACAACTCTCTAACACTTGCTTCACATCATCTCAGCAATTCAAATTCTCACCACTTGGTCTGGTCCTTGCTAAAATAAAATGACTCATCCCATATGTAGAATCTCACATCATGGCTTAGATTTTGCCTTGAGTGAGTGGATTCCCAGGCGAAAACAATCCTCTTACCAATAGATTTACAATGTCAGCATACGAAGGCACTTGAATGATTTCTAACAACTATGCATCTGGGAATTCATCATGAGTCTTCCCTTTGTTTCACACATGATGATTAGCAATTTGATTTTTTGTGCCTTTTATATCTATGATTTCCAGATCGAGAGGCCTTGGAGCAACACAATCCACTTAATGATCCTTGGTTTAGAATCCTTCTTGTTGAATAGGTACCTGATTGCAGAATTTTTAGTATAAAAAATAACCTTAGTACCTACCAAATATGTTCTGAACTTGTCGAAGGCAAATACTAGAGCAAGCATCTCCTTCTTAGTCACTGTGTAATTTGACTGTGTAGCGTCAAGGGTCTTGCTCGCATAATAAATGGAGTGGAACACCTTCTCTCTTTTTTGTCCCAACACTGAACCCACTGGTATATCACTAGCATCACCCATGAGTTCAAACATTAACTTCCAAGTAGAATCAATCAAAATAGGAGATTCAATGAGATTCTTTTTCAGTAATTCAAAAATCTTTAACACAATTTTCATCAAATACAAACTTCACCTCCTTCAGCAATAGGCTACCCATAGGCCTAGCGGTCTTGGAGAAATCCTTGATAAATCTCCTACAAAAACAAGCATTCCCAAGAAAACTTCTGGCTCCTTTTATATAATTCAGAGGTGGAAACTTTTCTATTACCTCCACCTTGCTCTATCAACCTCAAGCCCATTCTTTGAGACTTAATGACCGAAAACTATGCCTTCTCAAACTAGAAAATGACATTTATACCAATTCAACAAAAGATTTGTGTCCTCATATAAAGCAAGGACCCTATCAAGATTGTGTAAACATAGATCAAAAAGACTCATCAAACACTGAAAAGCCATCCATGAATACCTCCACAAAATCCTCCATCGTGTCATTAAAGATGGTTGATGAACCCAAATTACACCTCCATAGAAAATTATAAGCGGTTGTTGTCAAATAAAGAACCTAACAGAGGTTAGGGTCGATCCCACAAGGAATACGGTCTAAACTTTGACCAATTTACTGTTGATTGTACTTTTTGTCAGATTATCTCTATAAAAACAGGGTTTTGGAACAGTAAATATTGATTGATTGATTGAAGTAATAGGTAACCAAGCAACATGATTTAATGTTTTATTAAAAAACTAAAAGATTAAACTAGGCTGTATGTGTTCTCCACAAGTTTTTAACGTAATAAACCTTATAATAGTAACCCTTATTTAGTGTTTGACATGCAAAGTCGGTAAGTTAGGTATCTCCTAAGTGATTGGTCGTCCAAGTAGGAAATTTCAACGTGCATACTTGGTCGGTCTACAAGTATATGCTTTACGAACCCCTACCGTTGACCCCAGATTAGCCCTCACATCTCCAGGTTAGGCTACTATATAGCGGATTATCAATTCTACAACTCTGTTGTTTAATCGTTTTTCCTAGTCGTTACTTCCTTGGTAAGGCAAGTAGGAATAAGGTGAGTTCTAACATTGAGAATTGTTAAAAAGCATTCAAAATGAAGAGATCAACAATAAATGCATATGAATCATTAAAGAATTACTTAATTATTAGGTTTACGTTGTTAGTTACTCATGGTTCCCACAACCCTAGTTGTGGATTTCGCTACTCATGCTTGGGTGATCATAATTAATAATATGTTTGGTAAAATGAATGATGAACTTATAATTAGAATAGAAGAAATCCAGAATCTTGAATTGATGAACAAAAACAAATATTACAAACCGCACTTCAAGTAATTAAATGCACAAAGTGTTTGCAGGTTAATTTTCGAAGCCAAAACTAAAAATATCAAATTGTCTAACATACAAAAAATGAAAATTACAACTAATATTTATAAAAATCAAATCCTAAATAAAGTAGGAAAAGGAAATCTTGGAAAATCTGGGTTTGGAAGTCAATCCTACGTTTATTCCTACGACTCGTAGGAATTCCTAGCATTCATAGGAACCGTTTGTCAAACAACAACTTCAAGTTTTCTTCTACACTTTTCTACGGTTATGTTCTATGACCCGTAGAACTTTGTACGAACTGTCATGTCATCTCGTCAACCAAGTAATCCTACGGCTCATAGGTTGAGTCATCAAAACATAAAAACTCTGTTGCTTCATCTCTTTTCATCCCGACTGCTTAAAAACTTATTTTCCTGCAAAATACCAACAAAAGACCATCAAATCTACTAACAAATACTTAAATCACACATAAAACACTAATTTTAAAGCATTATAAGTATCGTAAATCCTCGGTACATCAACACCCTGAACTTAAAATTGTTGCTTGTCCTCAAGAGACACTATTAAATCTAACAACACTATTTATACTAAACGACACTATGCAGAAGAAACCCAAAAACTCAAGTAATCACATGACATTTTTCTCAACGTTTACTCCTCCTTATTTCTTTTGAGAAGTGTGCAATCATTAAGTTCAACAACAAGCCAACACATGCGGATAAATTATGACACTGGCATACCAATAGACACATTCATATACAGAGATAACAATCACCAAGATACCAACTCTTCCATAATGTAACTTGTGCCCTAACCGGAAAGAAATCCCTTTGTTCACAAAAAAATTGAGTTATAGTTCAATTAGGGCTTAGTATACACTCACTCTCAGAATTTAACTCAATACAATACATGCACAATAACATAGTCTTGCCCTTTTTTCTATGCTTAGACTCTCAAAACTGTTGAATTTGGATCATTATAGGACTTTTTAAGCTTGTAACGTAGGCTCAGCGTCATATATGATATCTTTGGATATTAAGTGACTTTTCTTCCCTACTTGACATTACATTGGCTATTTTCCTCTTTTACAACCAATCCTGGCATCGTCTTCTTTTTTATTTTTTCTTTATTGTTCATTGAAGCTCGGGTGTGACTTTGACTTGATTTTCTTGCTTGATACAACTTTTCTTCATCTTTTCATTTAAGCTTTTCATTCCCTTATCTTTGTATTTTCTTTATTCATCCATACAGTCTCACACATTTTTTTACATATTTTTCTTCTTTTCTCAACGCACAATTCTTTTCATACCCCTCATTTTTCTTGTTTTCCTCTATAATAGCCACCATCAACTTAGGATTTTTGCATGAGTTAAGGTGCACGATGTCCCATGAAGGACCTAGGGCAAAACCAAGGTAAAAAATTTTCCTCTGAAGTATCCACCCTCAACTTAGACATTTAGCTTGATTTGAGGTACATGATCTCCAAGGAAGGACCAGGGCTTAAACAAAGGTTAACAATTTTCCCAGGGAAGGTGGATTGGGTGAATTAAAAGAATGGTCTAATTTAGGCTCAATAATTTGGATCGAAGGGGGCAATTCTTTTATTTGGTTGGTTGTTTTTAGGCTTGGGTGGACTCAAATTCAACAATGGCCTCTGATCATTTTCCAATTAACAGTTAAATCATCTTAGCAAGACTAACGGGGCAAGTTCTAGATTGGCACATACAATATTAATACAAAAACATCCTCAAGCACACATGGCACACTGTTTCACTATCAAATAATCAATGTGTCTGGTTCATGCTACAACTTAAGACATGTTATCTAATAAATTCATATCATGTCATACAAAGATCCTACAAAATTGACTTATCAATCACACAGATATAGCACATAATTCAAAATTTAAAAGGGTGTCAATTTCATGCTCTATTGCCATCATGCTTTTATTTCTAGTGTACCTCTACAATTTACATCCTAAATATACAGGTTCAACGGAAATTAAACAATTCCTTGGGGAAAAAGAATACATGCAAGAAAACCCCAAGGAATGATTGTGAGCGTTCTGGTTATTCAAACTTCACCCCAACACTCACAATCCATTCACTCCACCCCCACATGGAAAATAGTGCAATACCCTCAATGCACAAATAATGTAAAACATAGGGTGAGACAAACTTGTGGTGCCTAAGCGCTGAAGAGCTAGACAGAGGCTTTGGGTCCTTTGGTATGGACCTCGGTGCATTAGGAGTAACTAATAACACTCAACTACACCATTTATGATTCAAAGTGTAGGCGGTCGCTAGCAAGTATAAACCCAACGATGAGTTGGGGTCGATCCAACAAGGAGTGATACGGAAAAGAATTCAAGTAAGAAGTATGGAAGTGTTCAAATTTCTTGCAGAACAGAAGTAAATAACACGTAATATAATGTAAATCAATTGGTTTCAATTATTAATATCAAGAGAGTTTGGTATCCAATTGTTAACGGAAACAATTAGTACTAAGTTTGATCAAGTATAAAGAGATTCTTAGGAGTGTGTGAGCAATCGAATACTAATTTCGCTTAATGGGTAATTAATAATTGCTTGAAGTAGTTGAAGATCAAAAGGTAGGATGGATTTTAACTATAACTGCCATTTTTCAGTCTGCTATTATGTTTCAAGTGATTTCCTTCGAACCTCAACAAGCTTAACAATACAAAACAACCCAATTCCTTAACTTAAGCCACTTTATCAAGCAGGGTTGTAAAGGCATAAGCCAAAAAAACTAAAAATCAGTTACTCTACTCTAAGCAACTTTTGCAAGCAAGAATCGAGAGCTAAAGCTAGAACTAAATTTGCAACTTCACTTCATAAATGTAAACATGAATAAAGAACTGAATCCATCTCAAAACCAAATTAAATCTAGAAATTAACAATATGCGCAAGCTAATTTATGTATTCAATTACATAGTCATACCCCTAAGGAAAGCGGGTTTAGCCAAACATAAAAAAAGCAAGAAATAGTTACTAAAAATTTGTTCCATTAGGATGACAAATCTCCAATGATCAATGCAAAAATTAAGACTAAAACCTTATAACCTCAATATCTAAGCTCAAAACCCTCTCCAAGAATATTCAGTATTGTCAAAGTATGTAAAAACTGTAAAAAACTGTGTAAGAACCTTTTATCTCTTTTCAAAAATAAATTTAAACATTTCAAAACACTTTTCAAAATTTCAGTATTCAGTCCAATCGGTGAAGTTAGTCGGGATCGCCGAACGACTCGACGATCCACCGACAAACATGGCTTCTTGCCTTTTGGACTTGAATTCTGCATCCAGTTGTTCTATTCATTTAGGCGAGCTGGGTCGAGCTCGTCATTCCATTTGGTGCATCGGCGAAGTGGCTTCCATTCGCTGAATTGGCTTAGTTCATGAGCCAACTCGCTGGACCTTTTGGTGAGCTAGAAGCTAACTTGGTAAGTCGCCGAGTGGCTTTTGCGAGCTCGAGCCTTAATTTTCTTCAGCTTTTTTGACATTTTTTCTTCTTTTTGCAATGTAATGTCCTTGCCTTGTTCTAAAGCCTTCATGGCTGCATATAAACAATTTAACATCAGTTATGAACACAAAATAGGCATTGAGGATACTAATTCATTAAATAACGAGCCTTAAATGAGTCAAAATTCCCGACTCATCAACACCCCCAACTTAAAATTTTGCTTATCCTCAAGTTAAACAGGAGACTAATCAGGTCAACAGTGATGTCTACAAGTATTACTCCTTGAGACTCAACATGAAAGTGCGTACAAGGTTCAATCCAAACATGCAATGTCAATTATGCACTCAAAGTTTCAAACTATGACTCGCCATCATCAATTAGAGTTCATGCTAACAAATGCTTACTTCAATACAAATTCATGCCCAACAAAAGTATTCGAATGTCCTCACATCAAGAATGATTCCATGCTCTCGCAAAGCCAATCAAATATTGTAATTTAAGGAATCAAAATCTACTCTCACACTACCAATGAGAAAAACATGCATAGTTTTACCCAATGGCTTGCCCGTATTTCCAAACCAACACATCACTTGGCTTGTGCATGATCAAAAAGGTCTTTCAAGGCTTGTAATTGGGCTGAGGATAAGGGTATGATCATTTCGGCTTAGTGACTCCACCTCCATGAAGCATGGCTCAGATTTCACTTCTTTTCCTTTTCTTTCATTCTTTTCATATTCATAACTCATCCTTGACCAATTCATAGCAAATAATTTTTTTTTGGTATAGCTCATCGGATAACCCTTTTATTTCCACAATAATGCCCAATGGATACAAATTTATTATTTCTTTTCTTTCATTTCACTTCTTTTATATGGAGGGGTTCCATCTTTTTTATCACAAGTTTCCAAGGATGAATTTCACAAACTTTTAGCTCAGTTTCTTTCCTCATTCTTACCACACCTCCAACTTAGGCTTTTGGCCTAAGTTGGTTATTCAAACAAACCAATGCTTCACGAAGGTTATAGGGGGGAAAGATATGGAAATTTCAACAACCATCTAAATATTTGTGTTCATGTTTCATCAAAACAAAAGGTTAGGCTCAAATAGTGCTAAGCTAGGTTCACACAATCACAATGTGGTCACACAAAGGTATAGAAATTAGGTTCACTCTAAAAAAATATGCCTTAGATCATTTCCTTCTTCACAAATGCTAGTCAATTGGACCAACAGGGCAAGTTCTAGGTATCATCATTCACACTTTTCAAGTAAACCTCACAACACATGGCATCTAATACAATCATCGATCACGGATCTACAAGTTAAGCTCACGTGCAACAGTCATTGCAAGACTCACTTTGACATTAGACTAGTAACCATGAATTGCTAAGAGTTCACACAAGACTTATGCAACTCAAATTGCCTCGTTGGACTAACACAAATATATCGTTCATCAAGAGCACTATTAAAGTCATCGATATTGATCAGAATCGATACTCAAATGTACAAGAGAACAGTTACCAACATTCACATTCAATAATTCGAGAGAGAAGTCAATGAATCAACACCAAAACCAAAACAATCACTACCAAAGCAACATGGAGAAGTTTCAAACGAAAACAACAAAATACAACCAAAAGGGTAGGTAGCTAGATACCTTCACCCCCAAAAAAAGAACTAAGAAGTGTACTCAATATGAAATAAAACTAGAAGTAGCAATGGGAAATAAAATGGAGGGAGAGTAAATATCAGGTTAAATTTGAGGCGAACTCTGACTCGCTGGTACAGCCTCAACCTAGGCATCACTACCCTGCTTATCTCCATCTACTAATGGATGTGCAACGACCTCCCCTGTAGGCTTAGACCCACTAGAACCAATCATGGAGGTGCCACATACTGATGCGTCTGTGGCCACCCATAGCAAGTCACCTTCTAAATCATCCAACTCCTCGTACACATCAACCTCGTGAGCAACTAAATCCTCCTCATTCATCTCGGGTGTGTTGGACTCCCCATCCTCATCAACTGTAGTAGCATCTCCAGTCATAGTGGCCGAATGGATCTCAGAAGTAGCTGGAACTGTTGGCACCTCAAAACTGGGGTCCTCGGGGATATCTACACTGCCCCATAACATCAATATGTCGGTGGATTTCAACTCATCCACATCTTGATGCAAACCTGTAATATCAGCCTTTAGGGTTATCAAATAAGTAGAGTTGCGGTTTGTCATCTCACACACCTCAACCCAAGCGATAAGGGTATCTAATGTTAATCGATGGGCTGAAATCAACTCTCGTTGTTCCCTCAATTCCTCCTGAATGGGAGCAATTGCAGGAGCTATAGTTTGATCAATTATTGATGAGACATCGAGGTCAACCAGATAAGCCCTCACATCAGCTGAATGGGCAAGGTTTCCCATTTTCTAAATCATGGCCTTAGTCAAAGGGGGACATGAGATATGAGCATGAGTAGTAGAGGTTAAGAGGGTAGGTATACTTGATGGCTCGACGGTGGGGGTGGGAGGTGTAGGGACAACCTCCATAGAGTCCACGTCAACAACCGGAGAGATGTCCACTAGATCTTTCTACTTCTTCTCTACCTTATCTTTCAATTAATCTGCCTCGATTGGATGAATCTCACAAGATAAAGAATGAGTAACCTGGATATCTGTCTTTGCCACAAAGGTCACACGTGCTCAGCGACATAAGACACTGATCAGAACTCGAAATGGCAATGAGGTTTGATTTTGTTTGGCCCTCATAGCCATCTAGTGTGTAATAATTGCTCCAAGGTTTAGCCTCTCCCGGTCTATGATACACCCCATAAGCACAACCTTTAGATGTCTGATGTAACACCCCAAAAATTAGTTGGCTAAACTAGAGCTAAACATGAGGGTTAATGTCAAGGAAGAAGGGCAAGAGCAAGGGGAAATGGGCAAGGGCCAAGGCTGCCCAAGCTTGCCAGGGCACGACCCACACTGCCACGAGGGTCTTCGTATCCCATGGGGGCCACCACGTCCCTAAATCTGCCAAAAATCAACACCTTTTCATGAGCCACTTCACAGCTCGTGGGGAAGACCACAGATCGTGGGAAAGCTCGTGGAGGCGAGTTGGTTGTGTGAGGGTGAAAAGGAAGGGGCAAGCCCCACGGCCCATGGAGCACCTCGTGAAGATTCCTTGGGCTTGTGGGATAAAGGCACTTGTTGCCTAGCCACTGCCTCAAGTCCCCAAAGGGGACCACAGCTCGTGGTCATAACCACGACTCGTGTATCCCCACGTGAGACCTGGGCAGCCCACATTAAGTGAAGGGTGTTTTGGGTAATTCCAGTTTTAATCCCAATTATGTGAG
This sequence comes from Solanum etuberosum, assembly GCA_029582245.1. Taxonomy (NCBI): domain Eukaryota; kingdom Viridiplantae; phylum Streptophyta; class Magnoliopsida; order Solanales; family Solanaceae; genus Solanum; species Solanum etuberosum. The sequence goes on from JAJONR010001773.1 coordinate 74,984, forward strand.
GTCGTTTTGCCTTAACTTAGGGTCAGTATATAAGTCATTTTAACGCAAAATTCCACCCATTAAACTCTTTATTTCCAAAACCCAAATCAATTCCCAAAAGTTCATCCTCTCAAAATATTCTCTCTCTAGAACTTGAAGAAAAAGAAGAAGGAAGTTTGAGCTAGGGTTCAAGGAGCAAGGTTTTTAACACCAAATCCTTTGGGCATTGTTGATTAAGGTATGGTAGTACGTCATCCATGGATATCCTTCATCTATGGAGTCCCTTCAAAATCCCAATTTCAAAGATAGAAATCCCCAAAAGTTAGGGTTTGATTCCAAAGTTATGGGTTCCTTTAAAAATTGATTCTAATGATTGAATTATGATATAGTATGCATGAATTGATGATTTCGTATGGTTTTTATGTTGTATCCCCAAGAACCCATGATATCCCCATATCACTCAATTATCATCTTGTGATGTGGGTCTTTGTTGATGAAAGCACAATGTTGTGAAATTATACATGTAGTCATTGGGTTACTTGAATTATTATGATATCCATGTCTAAAGTAGTGAATTATAGATGTGTTGATTGAATATGAGATTTGAACCTTGAAAGGGCAAAGTATGAGAATTATGTATGTTTATGAGATTTATGTATATGCTTTAAGAACACTTTGAGAGTGAAGTGTCTATGATTATGATCTTGTTGTTGTGTTGTTGAAAGGACATTCTCACATACAAACTTATGCATGACTATGATATGATGTGAAAGGTTTTCTCACAATATGAAGATTCTAAGATTGAAAGGCTTTCTCACCTATTTGAATCTATATGTAGACATGGACGGTGAAAGTTTATTCTCATGTCTGCTCTAAGAGCTATCATATGAATTATGTTGGATTAAGTGTCAAGACATTCTTCCATGAATATGAACTAAGTCAAGACTTAATATGTACTCCGTGGGAATTAATGCTTAGCACCGTGTGGATATTATATATGAGATGGAAGCTTCTACGCTAGTTGAGTCCGGCTTCCAAATAGGATCCTTTTACGCTAGTTGAGTCTAGGTTCCCAAAGTATGTCTCATGAGATGGAAACCTTTTACGCTAGTTGAGTCCGGGTTTGTAGTAGCAATCTCCTTATCCCACAAACTATGTGCCCACATAGGTTATTAGCTTGTGGATCCACCTAAGCTAAAAGTTTGATTCTACCTTAGGCAAGTAGGACAGCACTTTTCGGTGTGGGTAACACAGACAGATCATGTATAGCTCACATGGTCTCATGTCAGTTAAGGCTTATTCCCACAACAAGAACAAGAATATGAATTATGAACTATGGTTACTCAATAAGCTTGGTATATGAATTTCAAAGGCATTTAAGATGGTCATGATTATGTTGACTATGTTTTATGACTTATGCTCTCTAAACTCTCAAATCATGTTTATATTGACGAAATGCATAATTTCAAATGAAATGTCCTTTTTAGCATGTTTTCAATGTTTTAATGCATGACTATCATACTTAGTTCATTTTTGTACTAATTCCTAGTTTCCTAGATTTTCCCCAATTGTAGGGTCCGATTCTCGAGGTGATCATTCTAGTGGCTAAAGCTTGGACTTGTGTATCTTCCTAGCTTGTTGGTGAGTCCTCATGGTTCGAGGATGGCTTTTTCTCATGTTGTAGTTTCATTTCATGTACTTCCCTTTTAGGGTATGTTTTATGGGGTAGGCCCTATTTCATTCAAATATTGTAATAGATGGCTATGTTGAGACTTAGTATCTAGACTTCCGCTTTTTCTTTTATGAAAATTTTTAGACTTGGAAATGCTTTTTTACTCTTATTGTTCTATTGCTTATGTTATAATATGTTAAGTGGCTTATATGGAGTCCTTCGGGGTTCTATATGCCATGTTACGTCTAGGGGGTACCCCTGGGTCATGACAAACTTGGTATCAGAGCATAATACTGAGAATGATTCTAGGATTATATCTCATAAGCCACGTCTAGTAGAGTATTGTTCATGAGTGTGAAGCGCACCACATTTATGAATGAGAAACTACAAGATGGTTAGGAAACTCCGCTTCTTTCATTACTCTTAAGTCGTGCGATGGAGTTTAACTCTATAAAGTCTTTCTTCTAATCCTTATTCAATGGTCTACATGATATGACTACTCGAAGAACTTTCTCTAGAAGGAATGAAGAAGACAATGTGAATCAAGGAGCTCCTCAAGATCCGATTGATCCTTTAGCCGAGAATGTTACTAATGCGGAGTTTAGGGCGGCTTCTCAATTTTTGGCTCAAGCTGTGACGGCTCAAACCAATATATAGGTGATTGTTCCCGCGAACTCTAATGTGAATTTCGCGGCTTCAAGAGTGAGGGACTTGGCAAGGATGAACCCTCTAGAATTTTATGGCTCCAAAGTGTCGGAGGATCCTAAAGGGTTTATCGACGAGGTCTATAAGGTACTTGCTATTATGTGGGTGAATTCGGTAGAGAAGGCATAGTTAGCTGCTTACCAATTGAAAGATGTTGCTCAAGTGTGGTATGATCAATGGAAGGAAGGAAGGCCGGTAAAAGTGGGTCCCATGGAGTGGGAAGTGTTTAAAGCGGCGTTTCTTGATAGGTTCCTTCCCCTAGAGTTAAGGAAAGAAAAGATGCAAGAGTTCATTAACCTTCGTCAAGGATGTATGAGTGTGAAGGAGTATGCTCTAAAGTTCACCCAACTATCCAAGTATGTTCCAACTATAGTGGCGGATTCAAGGGCTAAAATGAATAAGTTTTTGATGGGATTGTCCGACATGGTAGTCAAAGAATTTCGTACGACAATGCTTGTGCAAGATATGGATATTTCACGTCTCATGGTGTATGCCCAACAAATGGAGGAAGAGAAACTTAAAGAAAATAATAGGGAGGTGAAAAGATCTAGGATCGGTGATGGGAACTTCTCCAATACTAGGTCCGATGGATAGGGTCCACCAAGGTTTAGACAAAGGTTTTCCAACCAAGGTTCCTCTAGTGCTCCACCAAGGGTCAACAAGGATAGGGTGTCCAACCCTAAATCTCAGGGAGGTAATGGTGGTGGTTCTTATTTGGCTAGATCTACTTGTGCAAAGTGTGGAAGGAAGCATGATGGTAAATGCCTAGTCGGCATGGATGGTCGCTTTAACTGTGGAAAGAGTGGTCACAAGGTGAGAGATTGTCCAATGCTTAAGGTTCAAGCAAGAGAGGGAAAGCAAGCTCCTCCTAGAAGTTCAAACTCCAATGCTCCCAAGCAAAACCGCTTCTATGCTCTCTGAAACCAAGGTGAACAAGAGAATTCTCCAGACGTGGTCACCGGTGTGTTAAAAGTTTTACACATAGATGTGTATGCTTTTTTAGACCCCGGTGCTACTTTGTCTTTTGTAACGCCATATGTGGCAATGAGATTTGATATGCTCCATGATGTGTACTCTTGTTGATTTGATAGAGCTTCATATGCTAGATTTTGATGTTATACTTGGCATGGATTGGCTGCACTCTTGTTATGCGTCGATTGATTGTAGAACTCGGGTATTCAAGTTTCAAATCCCGAATGAGCCTGTCCTTGAGTGGAAGGGGGTAAATTCTATGCCTAAGGGTCAGTTTGTCTCATGTTTGAAGGCTAGAAAGATAATTTCCAAGGGTTGCATTTACAATCTTTTTAGGGTGAGTGATGTAGAATCCGAGACCCCTACTCGTGAGTCAGTCCCCATTGTAAATGAGTTTTCAGAAGTGTTTCCAGATGATCTACTCGGTATTCCTCCCGAGCGAGAAATAGACTTCGGTATTGACCTTCTCCCAGATATGTAACCTAGCTCAATTCCTCCTTATAGAATGGCCCCGGCTGAGTTCAAAGAGTTGAAAGACTTGTTAGATAAGGGCTTCATCCGGCCGAATATCTCACCATGGGGAGCTCCGGTGTTGTTCTTTAGAAAGAAAGATGGGTCTCTTAGTATGTGCATCGATTATGGTTAGTTGAACAAAGTGACTATTAAGAACAAGTATCCTCTTCTAAGGATAGATGATTTGTTTGATCAATTACAAGTGGCAAGTTAGTTCTCGAAAATTGACCTTAGGTCAGGTTATCACCAATTAAGGGTGAGGGGTTAAGATATTCCAAAGCGGCCTTCAAACTTCGGTATGGTAATTATGAGTTTTTTGTTATGTCGTTTGGGTTGACTAATGCCTCAACGACATTTATGGACTTGATGAATAGGGTATTTAGACAATACCATGATAGGTTTGTGATTGTGTTCATTGATGACATTTTGATCTATTCGAGAAGTGAGAATAAACAGGTTGACCATTTGAGAATTGTATTGCATGTCCTTAAGGACCATCAACTTTTTGTAAAGTTTAGTAAGTGTGAATTTTGGTTAAGGTCCGTGGCTTTCATTGGTCACATTGTGTCTAGTAGAGGTATTGAGGTGGATCCTAAGAAGACGGATGCGGTCAAGAGTTGGCCAAGACCTCTAACTCCTTCGGACATTAGACGCTTTTTGGGTTTGGCCAGTTATTATAGAAGGTTTGTTGAGGGATTTTCTTCCATATCCTCTCCGATGATGGCTTTGGCTCAAAAGAAGGCTAAGTTCATTTGGTCGGAAGGTTGTGAGAAAAGTTTCCAAGACCTGAAAGATAGAGTTACTTCCGCTCCGGTGTTGACATTACCGGAAGGTACATATGGCTTTGTGGTGTATTGTGATGCCTCTAGAGTTGGGTTGGGATGTGTGCTTATGCATAACGGTAAGGTGATTGTCTATTCTTCAAGGCAACTTAAAGTCCATGAGAAGAATTATCCTACCAATGACCTTGAGTTAGCGGCGGTTGTTTTTGCCTTAAAAATATGGAGGCATTATCTATATGGGGTTCATGTTGATGTGTTTACTAATCAAAAGATCTTACAATACATGTTTAGTCAAAAGGATTTGAATCTTCGCCAAAGAAGGTGGCTTGAATTATTGAAAGATTATGACATGAGTGTTCTTTATCACCCCGGCAAGGCCAATGTGGTAGCGGATGCTCTTAGTAGATTGTCTATGGGAAGTGTTGCTCATGTGGATGATGATAAGAAAGATTTGGTTCAGGATGTTCATAGGTTGGCCCGGTTAGGTGTTCAATTAGTGGATTCCACCAAAGGTGGTATCATGTTTCACAATGGGTCCGAATCGTCTTTTGTGGCGGATGTGAAATCTAAGCAAGGCCTTGATCCCATTTTGGTTGAATTAAAAGAGGCGGTACTTAAGAAACCCGTTGAGGCTTTCTCCCAAGGGGGAGATGGTGTACTTATATACCAAGGCCGTTTATGTGTTCCTAATGTTGATGACTTGAGAGAGCTAATCTTGTCAGAAGCTCATAGTTCTCGATATTCTATTCACCTGGGAGCCAGCAAGATGTACCGTGACTTGCGGTAAGTCTATTGGTGGAATGGGATGAAGAAAGATATCACGGAGTTTGTGGTTAAGTGCCCTAATTGTCACTAAGTTAAGGTTGAGCATCAAAGACTGGGAGGCTTATCCCAAGATATAGGTATCCCCACTTGGAAGTGGGAAGAGATAAATATGGACTTTATTGTGGGTTTGCCCCACACACGGAGACAACACGACTCTATTTGGGTTATTGTAGATCGGATGAAAAAATTGGCTCAGTTTATTCCCGTCAAGGTTTCCTATTCGGCGGAGGACTATGCCAAGTTGTACATAAGAGAAATGGTGAAGTTGCATGGAGTGCCTTTATCCATTATTTCCGATTGTGGACCTCAATTCACTTCTCACTTTTGGAGGTCTTTTCAAAATGGTCTAGGAACCAAGGTTAACCTTAGCTCGTCTTTTAATCACCAAACCGATGGGCAAGCGGAGCTCACCATCCAAACTTTGGAAGATATGTTAAGGGCTTGTGTGATTGACTTTAAGGGTAATTGGGATGACCATTTGCTATTGGTAGAGTTTCCCTAGAATAATAGCTATCACTCAAATATTGGTATTGCTCCATTTGAGGCCTTGTATGGTAGGAGGTGTAGATCTCCTATAGGTTGGTTCGAGGTGGGGGAAATGGATTTGATAGGTCCCGAATTTGTTTTAGAGGCCATTGAGAAAGGTCAACTCATTAGAGATAGATTGAGAATGGCTCAAAGCCGGCAAAAGTCTTATGCCGATGTGAGGAGGAGGGATCTAGAATTTGAGGTTAACGATTGGGTCTATTTGAAAATCTCACCCATGAAGGGTGAAGAAGTGTGTTGGAGATCCGGCATCCATTATTCCCTTAGAAGGGTTGGGGGTTGATGAAAGTCTTTCATATGAGGAAGTTCTGGTAGACATTCTAGATCGGCAAGTTAAGAGGTTGAGAAATAAGGAAATAGCTTCCGTGAAGGTTTTGTGGAGGAATCATCTAGTTGAGGGTGCTACTTGGGAGGACGAGGGCAATATGAAGTGCCTCTATCCTCATATTTTCCCTTCTACTACTACCCTAGCTTGAGGTAAGTGGTTCCTCTTAAATTTTCATTGTTTTGGGAGTCATGTTTGTTATATGTGTTTTTCATGATTTTCCTATGTTATGCATGTTCTTGAGAAATTTATGTTTAGTAAGAAAATGAGTTTTCATGATTTAGTTTCCTCATATTGTTGTGCATTGAGTAAGAGTTGCCTATGTGCTTCATGAGATGAATTGTTGAACATGCTTTGGTTATGCTTTTTGAGAGTAAATTGCATAAAGGCTCCATAAGATTGTGTTGAGCAAGCTTTTAGTTTGGAGAAGGTAATTCATCTTATGAATATGAGAAATTTTTATATTTCATGCATAATGGGTTGTTAGATGTAGTTCCTAGTTCCTTGTGATGCATTGAACACGCCCTGTGGTGCCACTCATGGTGGTGAGGCAGTAGCCTCCCCAAATCTGCCAAAAATCATCCCTCTTCACGAGCCACTTCATGGCTCGTGGTTAAGACCACGACTCGTGATTAAGACCACGGCTCGTGGAAAGGCTCGTGGAGGGGAGTTGGTTGTGTGAGGGTGAAAAGGAAGGGGAAAGCCACTGCCTCAAATCCCATAAGAGGGACCACGGCTCGTGGCAAGCACCAGGGCTCGTCGACCCCTCGTTAAGATGCCTTGGGCTTGTGGGCTAAAGGCACTTGTTTCCTAGCCACTGCCTCAAGTTAGGTCGGTTTGCCTTAACTTAGGGTCACTATATAAGTCATTTTGATCCAAAATTCCACCCATTTAACTCATTATTTCCAAAACCCAAATCAATTCCCAAAAGTTCATCCTCTCCAAATTTTCTCTCTCTAGAACTTGAAGAAGAAGGAAGTTGGAGCTAGGGTTCAAGGAGCAAGGTTTTTCACACCAAATCCTTTGGGCATTGTAGATTAAGGTATGGTAGTCCTTCATCCATAGATAGCCTTCATCCACAGTGTCCCTTCAAAATCCCAATTTCAGAGATAGAAATCCCCAAAAGTTAGGGTTTGATTCCAAAGTCATAGGTTCCTTTAAAAATCAATTCTAATGATTGAATTATTATATATTATGCATGAATTGATGATTTGCTATTGTTTTTATGAATTATCCCCAAGAACCCATGAAATACCCATATAACTCAATTATTATCTTGTGATGTGGGTCTTTGTTGATGAAAGTACAATGTTGTTAAATTATGCATGTAGTGATTGGATTACTTGAATTATGATGATATCTATGTCTAAAGTAGTGAATTCTAGACGTGTTGATTGAATATGAGCTTTGTACCTTGAAAGGGCAAAGTATGAGAATTATGTATGTTTATGAGATTTATGTATATGCTTTAAGAATACTTTGAGAGTGAACTATCTATGATTATGATATTGTTGTTGTGTTGTTGAAAGGACATTCTCACATACACACTTATGCATGACTATGATATGATGTGAAAGGTTTTCTCACAATATGAAGATTCTAAGGTTGAAAGGCTTTCTCACCTATTTGAATCTATATCTAGACATGGAGGGTGAAAGGTTATTATCACACATGATCTAAGAGCTATCCTATGAATTATGTTGGATTGAGTGTCAAGACATTCTTCCATGAATATGAACTAAGTCAAGAGTTAATATGTACTCTGTGGGAATTAATGCTTAGCATCGAGTGGATATTGTATATGAGATGGAAGCTTCTATGCTAGTTGAGTCTGGCTTCCAAATGGGATACTTTTACGCAAGTTGTGTCCGGATTACCAAAGTATGTCTCATGAGATGGAAACCTTTTACGCTATTTGAGTCCAGATTTCTAGTAGCAATCTCCTTATCCCATAAACTATGTTCCCCCATAGGTTATTAGCTAGTGGATCCACCTAAGCCTATGGTTCTACCTTAGGCAAGTAGGACACCCTTTTTCGGTGTGGGTAACACCGGGGGATCATGTATAGCTCACATGGTCGCATGTCGGTTAAGGCTTATTCCCACAATAAGAACAAGAATATCAATTATGAACTATGGTTACTCAATAAGCTTGGTATATGAATTTAAATGGCTTTTAAGATGGTGATGATTATGTTGACTATGCTTTATGACTTATACTCTCTAAACTCTGAAATCATGTTTAAATTGACAAAATGCATATTTTCAAATGAAATGTACTTTTTAGCATGTTTTCAATGTTTTTATGCATGTCTATCATACTTAGTGCATTTTTGTACTAATGCCTACTTTCCTACATTTTCCCCAATTGTAGGGTCCGATTCTCGAGGTGATCATTCTAGTGGCTAAAGCTTGGACTTGTGTATCTTCCTAGCTTGTTGGTGAGTCCTCATGGTTCGAGGATGGCTTTTTCTCATGTTGTAGTTTCATTTCATGTACTTCCCTTTTAGGATATGTTGTATGGGCTAGGCCCTATTTCATTCAAATATTGTAATAGATGGCTATGTTGAGACTTAATGTCTAGAATTCCGCTTTTTCTTTTATGAAAATTTTTAGACTTGGAAATGCGTTTTTACTCTTATTGTTCTATTGCTCATGTTATGATACTATAAGTGGTTTGTATGGAGTCCTTCGGGGTTCTATATGCCATGTTACGTCTAGGGGGTACCCCTGGGTCGTGACACCTGATGATGGACTCATTCTGTGACGGCATCAATGTGCTGGAAATCAACCCAAACCAGTACCGTGACACGATGTTCAGGTCCTTCTTCTGAATAACTTCCCCCACCTCGATCTGTGGGGGTGTGGCATCAAAAAACAATGGGGCAAGCCACCCCTTTAGGTCATCTAGTGTCTGAGTCTTGATTTTATTGGCCAAAGAGTGTCGATTCCACACCGTATAGTCTAACTTATTATTTATATCTGTTTCATTGCACTTTACTTTTTGCCTCTCACCTCTACAAAATCAAATGGTTAGAATTAAACTAGCCTTCATTTTCCCTTTTGGGATAAGCTTGGTGTACCCCTCGTAGAACTCTCGAACCCACGTAGGCAAATATGGACTCTGAGGTTTTGTGCACTGCTAGAACTTGTGGTACTGTATCATCTCCCAAACTGTAGGATATATGTCAACCACTCCATCTGTGGACAACCGCTTCTCCTCAAGTATCATTTACAAGCCAACGACCTTTAACTGATTCATGGACCGAGGAGTATGAACCGGAACAGGAGGCACTTGTGGTGCCTGTGATGCATGTGGTGCTGGAGGCAGTGTCAGTGGCTCATGGGCTACTTTAGACCGAAGTTATGAACGTTTCAACTTTAAAAACTCAGCTCCGGCCACCGTAGTATGTACTGGAGTCCCGGACCCCACAACCTCTTCATTCTCAAACTCGAAGAAGGTGAATTGGATGGAATAAATGTCCATGCTGCTCTCCGATCTTGTGCTGGTTACCACTTACTTCTTACCCCTCCCGCTCGCCTGTGGAGGTTGACGACGAGTGGGTTGGGATTGCTCAACCTCCGCTGCAATTAGGACCCCCTTTGCCTTCTTTTGAGGTGGTGGACCTCATGTTTGAACTTTAGCTCTAGCCTTACCAGTAAAGGCACTCAAACGAGAACAAATATGTTTGCAGAGGGTTAGTGAAATAGAATTCTCAAAAAATTGCAGAAAAACTCACCAAACAATTCGCCGAGTCAATTCGGCGAGCAAAAGAGGACTCGCCGAATTATACAAAAAGTTCTAGCAAAAATTTAGGTCAAAAGGGGCGATATCAAGACAATTCGGCAAGTCGCCGAGCTCACGGTGAGCAAGAGACACCTCGCCGAATGTTACAGAAATTTTCAGCAAACACAAAGGTCAGAAAGGCGATATTAGTGCCATTTGGCGACTCGCCAAATCACTTTAGTGAGCTGAAGGGTCATCGCTGAAAGTTACAGCGGCTCCCCTTCATAAAGTCTCGTCATAGGCGATGAAATCACATTCGGCGAGTTGCCGAGCCAATTCGGGGAGCTCGACAAAGCTCGCTAAAATGATCCAACTCATCACCTTCCCTATTTTTTTTCATGATTCACAATCAACAGCCTACGACACACCAAGTCCAACACAATTTCAAAAAATTCTAATCTACCCACGATGAATTCACAAACTGGGGTACTCAAACTTCCCCCTATTGATTAAAACTCAACCAAACAATGATTTTCCCTTAAGAACGACGTCACCTAATCAATCATCGGGAAAATTCAAGTTCTTTGGTCGAATTCATGTTACTCAGACTTCACCCGTACAATACCCAACATGCAACACCAATAATTTCAACATGAATCACGAGAAACATAAACACATTGGCCCAAAGGATAGATTTTACTTTCCTAATTTCAATTTAAAAACTATACTAATCACAGGGTTACTCTCTAAGTATAGAATTCAATCAAGAGTCTTAGTATTTCCTAAGATCAAGTAGGGTTCGATAAACCAACCTCAATTGGAGAAAGAAACACAAAAGCGGCAAGGGAAAGGGTAGACGACACTTCAGATGCAACTCACACACGAGGATAATCACCATACTTAAACGAAAATACAGTCTAAAGTTTGATTGAAAGAGCAGAGAAGTAGAAAATTTCAAATAAGAGAGAAAAAATTAATTTAAAAGGTTAGAAAGGAAGTGATTCTTCAATTCGAACGTCATTCGGCCGACTCACTAACGTCACCGACCAACTCGGCAATTCACCGAATAGGCCTCAGCACACTGCAGTTGATAGAAGATGCAGCCCTTCAGTAGGCACAAAGGGCGGACTCGATCGGGTTCATCGATCCACCTCGATGACTCGCTGATTGGGCGGTGAGCTCGCCAGAATTCCTAGAACATTCCTCATTTTTTATCTTCATGGGTAATGCATTTGGGTGATGATATGTGCACTTTGGCTACCAGTCGAGTGTTCCAGCCCCTCGTCCATTTGATTTTCTTGCAAAATACAATCTCCAACCAGCATATCCAACAAACGTTATTCAAATAACAAAAAGTAAAGCTTAGGTTGCCTCCCAAGAAGCGCCTTAGTTAACGTCATGGTAGGACGTGAACATGCATACAAGCATCATCCAATTAAACCACATCAATCTTGGTCACATTGGGTAGTTCTCCAAAGTAAAGTTTCAACCTTTTCCCATTCTCCTTGAACATGGACCCATCTTCATTTTCAACTTGTATTGCCCCGTTGGAAAACACACGATTTACTTTGTATGTACCTGACCATATTGACTTGAGTTTTCCCGGGAAGAGTCTCAGACAAGAGTTGCAGAGCAACACAAGATCACCAACTCTAAACTCTCGATGAGGATTTTGGCGTCCTGTGTTTTCTTCATTTTCTCCTTATAAAGGGTTGAACTCTCATAGGCTCGAAGCAAAAACTCTTCCAAAGTGTGGAGTGGGCCAACTCGATCCTTTGACACATCCTACCAATTCAAGTTCATGGCCTTCCAGGCCCACAACGCTTTATGCTCAAGTTCAACCGGAGATGATAAGATTTACCGAACACCAATTGATACGGGGACATACCAATCAGGGTCTTGAATGCAGTTCTATATACCTAAAGAGCATCATCTAACTTTCGGGACCAATAAGTTCGATTTGCATTAACGGTCTTGGCCAAAATTTCTTTGATTTCCCGGTTTGACACCTCTACTTGCCCACTTGTTTTCGGATGATATAGGGTGGAAACCTTATGCTTGACTCCATACCTGCTTAACAACGATGCAAACATTTGGTTGCAAAAATGAGAGCCCCCATCACTAATGATTGCACGTGAAGTGCAAAACCTCGTGAAAATGTACCTCTTGAGGAATTGAACCACACTTCTCCCTTAATTGTTGGGTAAGACAACCGCCTCTACCCATTTAGATACATAATGAACGCTTACCAAGATGTATGTATTACCATAATAACTCACAAAAGGACCCATGAAATCGATTCCCCATACATCAAAAAACTCTACCTCTAAAATAGCAGTGAGAGGTAATTCATGCTTTCAGGATACTCCTCCTTACTTTTGAAATTGCACACACTTCTTAAAAGGGGAGTTAGCATCTTGATACAATGCTGGCCAATAATAACCACTTTTTAATACCTTAGAAGTTGTATGCATTCCACTATGGTTCCCCCAAACCGGTGACGCATGGCAAGTGTCAAGAATAGCACCTACCTCAACTTCCGGAACACATCTTCTAATCATGTGATCAGCACACTCCCGAAATAGGTAAGGTTCATCCCGAAAATACCTTTTCACATCGAAGAGGAACCTCTTTCGTTGGTAAAAATTCAACCCATCAGGAAGAATCCCACACACCACATAATTTGCAAAATCGGCATACCAAGGCGGAGTACCATTCGACACAACCATCACCGACTCATCGAGAAAGTCTTCCTCAATATAGTTTTCACCGGAAACAACCATATTTTTTTCAAGCCTCGACAAGTGGTCCGCCACTTGGTTGTCACACCCCTTTTGATCTTTGACTTCAAAGTCAAACTCTTGCAATAATAATACCCATCGGATCAACCTTGGCTTTGCATCTTTCTTAGCCATTAAGTGACGTATAGCAGCATGGTCGGTGTGTATCACCACCTTGGTTCCCAAAAGATAAGCTCTAAACTTCTCAAAAGCATACACCAAGGCTAACAACTCTTGATCAGTGACGGTGTAGTTCTTTTGAGCTACATTCAAAGTCTTGCTTGCATAGTAGACCGGGTGAAACAAATTTTCCTTGCGTTGGCTAAGCATAGCCCCCAAAGTCACACCACTCGCATCACACATTATCTCAAATGGAATGCTCCAATCCGGAGCAACAATGATAGGAGCTGAAACGAGCTTCTCTTTTAAACACAAAAACGCTTTGACACAAGCTTCATCAAACTCGAAGTCACTTTCCTTTTCAAGTAGCTTGCAATACCGAAGTCTATTTCCCTTTGTGGAGGAATACCGGTAGATCATATGGGAACACTTCCGGAAACTTATTAACAACAGGGACCGACTCAATAGTAGGGGTTTTGGAATCCATATCTCTCACCCTAACTAGATGTTACATGCAACCCATAGAAATCCTATTTCTAGCTTTAAGACAAGAGACAAACTGATGCTTAGGCATAGAATTTCCCCCCTTCCACTCTAGGATAGGCTCATTCAGAAATTAAAACTTGACTACACGAGCTCTACAATCCATAGAAGCATAACATGAGTTCAGCCAATCCATACCAAGGATAATAACGAAATCTAGCATATCAAGCTCTACCAAATCAACAAGAGTATCTCTATGGGATAAGGAAATGAGACACTTTCTATAGACCCTCTTAGCCACAATAGAATCACCAACCGGGGTAGAGACAGAAAAAAGTTCTAACAACACATCAAGAAGAACATCAAACCTCATAGCCACATATGGCATCACAAACGACAAGGTAGCACCGGGATCAACTAAAGTATAAACATGTAGTTGGAAGACTTTCAACATACCGGTGACCAAATTGGGAGAACCCTCTTGCTCACTACGAGTCAGAAGTGCATAGAATCGGTTTTGCTTGGGGATCATTGGAACCCGAAATACTAGGAGGAGCTTGTTTGCCCTCTCGTCCTTTAACTGTAAGCATTGGGCAATCCCTCATCTTATGACCACTTTTACAACAACCGAGAGCAACCATCCATGCCGGCTACCCTTGTGCTTCTTTCCACATCTAACATAAGTAGACATTGAGAACGAAGATCCACTACCATTCCCTCCTTGAGTCTTAGGGTTAGATACGATTTGTTTGTTGAACTTAGGAGGAGAATCAGAGGAACCTTGACAGGAAAACCTTAGTCAAAATCTAGAGCAACCATGTCCATCGGACCTTGCATGAGAGAAATTACCATCACTGGTTTTAACCCTCTTTGTCTCCCTAGACTTTTCCTTAAGTTTCTCCTCTTCGATCTGATGATCATGAACCAAGAGACGAGATATGTCCATGTTATTAATGAGCATGGTAGTACGACATTCTTTAACCACCATTTTGGAAACACTCAAAATAAACTTACTCATCCTTGCCCTTGGATCGGCAACAATTGTAGGGGCATATTTAGACAATTCTATGAACTTCAAAGCATATTCCCTCACACTCATAGTTTCTTGACGAAGGTTGATGAATTAAGCACCTTTGCCTCCCTAATTTCAAGGGGAAAGAACCTATCAAGGAAAGCAACCTTGAACTTTTCCCAATCAATAGGACCCGCATCTTCTGGCCTCCCTTTTCTCCATCGGTTGTACAATATTTGAGCCACACCCTTAAGTTGATAAGCGGCCAACTCCGCCTTTTCCACTGGCGGCACTCCCATGATCATCAACACCTTATAAACCTGATCAATGAACTCTTGAGAATCTTCCTTAACCTTAGAACCATGAAACTCCAGAGGATTTATCCTAGTGAAGTCTCGTTCTCTAGATGTCGCCGTACCCACATTTGGGTTCACGGGAACCGCAACCTTCCTGTTGGCTTGGGCCTTCATTGCTTGAGCCAATACTTAAAAAACAACCCTAAACTCCACATTAGTCACTTGTCTAGCCAAAGGATCTGCCGAAACTTGAGGAGCTTGGGGAGGAGCTTCTTGTTCCGCATTCTCCCTCACATTCCTTCTAGAATAAGCTCTTCGATTAGCCATATCCTGTAGAACATCAGATAAGAATTAGAAGAGAGACCTTATAGAGTTAAACTCTATCTCACGACTTTAATTTAATGAAAGAAGTGGAGTTTCCTAAACATCTTGTAGCTTCTCACTCATAAATGTGGCACGCTTCACACTAATGAACAAGAATCTAATCGACGTGGCTTATGACACATCCTAGGACAATTCTAAACCTTGTGCTATGATTACCAATTTTGTCCCACCCCTGGGGTACACCCTAGATGTAACATGACGTATAGGACCCTGAGACACCCCATAGAAGCCACTTAGCACTAATAACATAAGAAATAGAACAAAAGAAGTAAAGACAACATTTAAAGTCCAAAAGTTATATAAAAGTAAAGCGGAAGTCTAAATACTTTCTATCAATAGCCATCTAATACAATAGAATGAAATTGGGCCTAGCCCATACATCATGTCCAAAACTCAAAATACGAAGGAAAAGAAGAACAATGAAAGTCCGTCCTTGAAGCATGAGGACTCACCAAAGCTCGAGAACCTCGCAATCAACCACTAGCCATGAAACTAAGAACCTTGACTGTCGGACCCTACATTTGGGGAAATGTAGGCAAGACTATGCGTTAGTACAATGCATAAAATATTTAAATCATGCTAAAATAGGACTTTTCATGATATGCAATTGACCAAGCTAAAACATGATATAAGAAGGGTTAGAAAACATTAGTCATAAAATGTGGTCAACGCAAGCTAACATCATTTAAAAATTTTGAACACATGTGCGATACTTCTTGATGTAACCTTAGTTCTTTATTATTGTGGGAAGTAGCGTTAACCGACATAGAGACCATGTGAGCTATAACATGATCCCCCGATGTCTCCCATACCGAAAAGGGTTGTACTACTTGCAAAGGTAAGGACCATGAACTTCTAGCTTAAGTGGATCCACTAGCAAATGTTTCTCTAGACAATCATCCTATGGGGGCACATAGGTAAGTGATAAGGAGATTGCTTCTAGACACCCGACCTCTAAGAGCTTCCATCTCAATATCCTCTCTGTGCTAAGCATAAATCCCACGGAATAGTCATGTCTTACTTGTTCTTATTATCAATGGAAGGGAACATCATCTTGCCAATACAAGCTAGGTTTCATTAGGATATCTCTTTATCTTTGATTCATTTAGGTGAGAAGACCTTTAAACCTTAGAATCCTTACTATGTGAGAAAACCTTTCACAATCATGCTTTTATTTATTTATGAGAAATCCTTTCAACAACACAACAACAACATCATCATTGATACTTTACTCTTCAAGCATCCTTAAAACATTTGCATAGATATCATAAGAACATGCATAATTCCATAATTCACCTTCTAAGGCTCAAAACTGACTTTCTATCATTAACATTTAGAAAATATGGGTTAGATATGGATTCCATCATAAATTGATGTAAATCTATCAATTCATGTTTTATTTCATAAAACTTCTCTTTCATAATCAAAACCCACATCATATGATCATAATTTGGAAAACATGGGGATTTCATGGGTTCATGGGGGAATCATCATAAAACCATAGTATTTCATCAGTTCGTACACAAGAGAGCATAATTAAATCAATAATCAAAAGAACCCATGGCAATTGAAGAAAATTCTAACTCAATTGGGGATTTTCAACTTTTAAAAATAGGAGAATTTGGGAACTATATGAATGGAAGGAATCTATGGATGATAACTATAATACCTCAAAGCTAATTTCTTATCTTCAACAGAGGAATGTAGACTTGGCTTGAAACCCTAGGTTGAATCCTTCTTCTTCAACCTTTCTAGAGAGAGAAATATTTTGGAGAGGAGACGTATTTTTCTTTTAGAAATTTGAGAGAATGATTTCTATTTGGGAAATTTAGGGTTTAAAATACTTATATAGGGGTATTTGTGAAGGGTAAAACAACGTAGTATAAGGCTAGACTAATTAAGAAAAGACCCATCTGCCCTTAAGATAACTGCCGACATACCGACCTACAGACCGCTACAGACGGACCGTGGACTGACCAACGGTCCATCCTACACAACCGTCAATGACTTCAGAAAGTTTGGATTTTTGGGTCCTGACCTATGGATCCTCAACCACGGACTGTGGACCCAACGATGGTCCGTTGGTCCAGGGCGTGGGTCTAGGTTTCTATGAATAAATGGGGTGACTAACCACGGACCACACCTTTGGTCCGTGGTCCCATCCACGGGCCTTGGTTGGCCTCTGTTGGATGGCACCTGCAACTCCTGAAACTGCTACTATGCCTTTCTCAAATCCAGGGTGTTACAACTTGTTAGTACCAAAACATACAAAAACAAAGCAAGAGAGCAAAGAAAATGAAACTACGAAACTAATTTTTTTTTGGAGAATTCCTACTGTTGTTTTTCATATGGTTTAGTTTTTATGGACTGTAGAAGTTTCTACGAGCCGTAGGACCCAACTATAGAAAAGGAAGTCAAATTTCCCCTTCTGAAGTTGGAATAATGATTCACCAGTACCGTCCATCAATGTTTCTATGGACCGTAAGCCAACCTTCCATTCCTAACTTAGGCTACTTTTTTGTGCATTCATGATGATAGGATGGATCTGTGGTCCTTAGGATATCCTACAACCTGTAGATCGAAGTCGTCCACTCCACTTTTAGTAGTTCAGTATCAAGATTCTTATACAATCAAAATTTCAGGTTAACCAAAAATCAAACCTATCCTAATGAATGTACTCTTCATGTAATTCTATCATCCTAAGGATTAGAAATGGTGATTTGAATCCATTTAACAATTTAACGCTACAATTAAACCCTGACTTAGGATCACAATATGGAGTAATTTAGTGAAACATACATAACACATATGCACATAATTTCCAACACTCACTACAACTTTTCATCCCAAGGGTTAAGTTTCAACTAATTTATGTTAGAAAATAACAAGTAATACAAACCCAGGTCAACTGCAAAAAACCCAAAATCAAACAAATGAAGCCAAGGACCGATGCCCATACCTTCTTGTAAGAATATGGAGTTGTGTGAGTGTTGCTACCAAACAATGATGCTTTGATGATATGTAGACTGACTCATGACTTGCTCAAAGAGTATGTGATATATGTTGAGAATTTTGGGTGGAAGGAGGAAGAAAGAACAGAGGGAAAGAGTTTATATGGTGGGAAGTTTAAATTTGAGGGGTTGTGATTGTGTATGTGAAAGGGTGGGAAAGTGTATAGGTTGTAACAGTTGATAATGGGAGGAAACGGGGAATGAAATTTTAAAATGGGGGTTTTTATCGGAAAGGGTTGCGGGTCGGGTCCCTTTTACTTTAAAAAAGCTCAATTTGACAATAGCCCATCTACGGAATGTCGACATTCCTACGTTCCATAGTAGGCTTCCATCATTTTATTTAACACTTAGTGAAATTCTTGAAACATACTTGGGGTCTACGAGTGCATACTATGGACCATCAAATTTTATACGGTTCATACTGTGCACCCGTAGACTTAAAGTTGCAGCTGTATTTGGAATTAATTTCTATGGATTCCATCTACAATTTTAACACCCCGGACTAAATAGAATAAAGCCTAGAGGATTTCAGTAGCACCAGGTGCCATCTACAGTGGCCAACCACGGCCCGTGGGTTGAAATACGGACCGTAGGTAGGTCCGTCGATTGGTCATTCCAAAAATGGTCCAGGCCATTGACCATGGTGGGACCTACAGACCGTAGGTTGACCCACGGTCCATGGTCCAATGGCCGTTGGTCGAGGCAAAAGTCTCTGAACTTAGTGACGGATGTGCAGGACGGACTGTAGGTCTATCCATTGTCCGCCGGTGGGGGTTTCATAGGTCACAACTGGCAGTTATTTTTAGGGGCAGTTGGGTCTTTTCCTAATTAATTAGTTTCAATCATATGTCGTTTTGTTTATGTTTAGGACCCCTAAATAAACCTTTTTAACCCTAAATTCACCCCATTTACTTCAGTCTTCTAAATTCACAAAAGAAACCAATTCCTCTCCAAATAATTCTCTCTCTAGAACATGAAGAAGAAGGATTCACCTAGGGTTTTCAAGCTAAAGTTCTAATTCCTCAATTGAAGGCTAGAATTTGTACTCAAGGTATGGTAGTTTTCATACATGGATTCCTTTCATCTGTGGAGTTCCCTCAAATCTCCAATTTCAAAAAGGTAGAAATCCCCAATTTTTAGGGTTTTGTTCAATTATCATGGGTTCCTTTCAAACTTGATTTAAAGTGAATTGAGTCATATTAAGCATGAATTGATTATTTCCTATGGTTTTTATGATGTTTCCCCTTGAACCCATGTAATTCCCATATTTATCAAATGTGATGATATGATGTGAGTCTTTGTTTATGAAAGAGCAATTTTATGAATTTATGTATGATGTGATAGAATCACATGAATTATAATGAAATCCATGTCTAATTCTTGAATTCTAGATGTGATGATTTAAAGTAAGCTTTGAACCGGGAAAGGAAAAAGTATGAGATTATGCATGTCTTTATGAAATCTATGAAAAATGCTAAAGGATGCTTAAGGATCGGGAGTGTGCTGATCACATGATTAGAAGATGTGTTCCGGAAGATGAGGTAGGTGCTATTCTTGACGCTTGCCATGCATCACCGGTTTGGGGGAACCATAGTGGAATGCATACAATTTCTAAGGTATTAAAAAGTGGTTATTATTGGCCAGCATTGTATCAAGATGCTAACTCCCCTTTTAAGAAGTGTGTGCAATTTCAAAAGCAAGGAGGAGTATCCCGAAAGCATGAATTACCTCTCACTCCTATTTTAGAGGTAGAGTTGTTTGATGTATGGGGAATCGATTTCATGGGTCCTTTTGTGAGTTCTTATGGTAATACATACATCTTGGTAGGCGTTGATTATGTATCTAAATGGGTAGAGGCGGTTGCCTTACCCAACAATTAAGGGAGAAGTGTGGTTCAATTCCTCAAGAGGAACATTTTCACGAGGTTTTGCACTTCATGTGCAATCATTAGTGATGGGGGCTCTCATTTTGGTATTGTAGTCCCAGCAGGCTCGTTGGTAGGGACTAGAATATTACCCTCTTCGGGCTGCTCTGGTGCAAGTGTCTTACATATAAGTGGCATATCAATGTGAATACCCCATCGTGGTTTTGCGGGGTTGGCCTCATCTCTAATAAGACCAACGTCAATGGTCTTCGTAACCTCAATATATTGGTTAAAAGCATACACCGCGACTCTGGGCTTTCTGCACAGCGTAAATATCAAGCAAGGAATAGAAGAGTAGTGGTCTTCTGAAATGCTCTCTCATGGATATCATCTATAATCACACAAGCGAAGTTGATCTCATGCCCAGCCATGAAAAAGTCTATCATCACTGCCCGGTCCAGAGTCAATTGATTGTCCTCCATCGGGGGATAAAGTCTATCTCAGACAATGGACCACAAAAACTTGGCAGAAAAATTAAGGGTGACCTTCTTGATAGGAAGCATAAAGTCCCGCACCGACTCAACATCAACCCCCTGTTTAGTAATGTGTCCCACTACTGCAACAAAGATTCTCTCTGCTCGGTATCCCTCACAGCAGCCTTTTTCCTGGCCAGTTGTATATAATAATCAAAGCAAGTCAGATTAATCGGTTGCTCATGGGATGGGCCATAAATAAAACGGTGGACAGTTCCCTCTAATAAACTCACAGGGATGCCCTGTAATACTGTGGTTAAAAGTGGAGGCTGCTCTAATTCCTTGGCCCTCAGAGGTAGGGAATTCTTCACTATGGTTCTGTAGGATTCTGAGAACTCTCGTACCAAAATAGAGTAATATCTGCCTATTGTCTCCACTATCCACTCACACTTGTGGCTCCGAAATACCTCATGTATGGCTGGTACAGTGTCGAGGTTGCCAGTAAGAACCCGTTGCTCCTCTGGAATAGGCCAGGCATGTTTTTGTTGCCCATTCTGGTGAATGGCATCTATATAAATCTAAAATATTCCCTTCACACACCCTCGATTAGGATCGCTTGCGATCTGTATCGGCTAGGAGGGTCAAGTGAGAGCTGGATCACGTGCCTCTCTAGACTTAGATGCATCGGAAGTAGATGCTACAACTTAATACGAGTTGGAACATGAATCAAACTGTACATCATGTTGTCAACCCAAGGCTGCCGTGATCTCTGACTCCCCACTTCCTTCTGCCAAACTTTGTGCTCCCTACTTAGACTGGGAAGCACTATATTGACTGGTAAAGTCCGACGCATCCGGCACAAGAATAATGTCAAGTTTCTTGGACTGTTGGCGAGTAGTCCTAGGTGCCTTAGTGGAGACATTACCCGTGCCGGGGTTTAACTCAGACCCACATAGTTCATCATCGGTGTACTTTTCGATTAGTTAACGCCAGGCCAAAGTGCGGTAGACCTAGACTTCCCCCTTCGTTGATAAGTGTTCGTACTCTTTGGTGGCAGAGTACCTGTGGTAGACATGTGTCACAACACAGGGGTACACCCTAGATATAACATGGCATATAGGACCCCGAGAGACCCCATACAAGCCACTAAACATTCATAACATAATAATAGAACAAAAGAAGTAAAGACAATATTTCAAGTCCAAAAGTTTTATAAAAGTAAAGCGGAAGTCTAAACACCTTGTCTCAATAGCTATCTAATACAATAGAATGAAATTTGGCCTAGACCATACATCATGTCCAAAACTGAAAATACGAAGGAAACGAAGTACAATGAAGTTCATCCTCGAAGCATGAGGACTCACCAAAGCTCGGGACCTCACAATCAACCACTAGCCACGAAACTGAGAACCCTGACTGTCGGACCCTACATTTGGGAAAATATAGGCAAGAGTATGCGTTAGTACAAAATAATGCACCAAGTATGATAGCTATGCATAAAACATTTAAATAATACTAAAATAGGACATTTCATGACATGCAATTGACCAAGCTAAAACATAATATAAGAAGGGTTACAAAACATCATAAAATGTTGTCAATGCAAGCTAACATCATTTAAAGATTTTGAACACATGTGTGATACTTCTTGATGTAACCTTAGTTCTTTATTATTGTGCGAAGTAGACTTAACCGACATAGAGACCATGTGAGCTATAACATGATACCTCGGTGTCTCCCACACTGAAAAGGGTTGTCCTACTTGCCAAGGTAAGAACCATGAACATCTAACTTAAGTGGATCCACTAGCTAATGTGTATCTAGACAATCATCCTATTGAGGAACATAGGTAAGGGATACAAAGATTGCTTCTAGAAACCAGCCTCATCTAACGGGAGAGCTTCCATCTCAATATCCTCTCGGTGCTAAGCATAAATTCCACGGAATAGTCATTTCATACTTGTTCTTATTATCAAAGGAAGGGTACGTCATCTTGAAAATCCAAGCTAGGTTTCATTAGGATAGCTCTTATCTTTGATTCATTTTGGTGAGAAGACCTTTCAAACTTAGAATCCTTACTATGTGAGAAAACCTTTCACAATCATGCTTTTATGTGTTTATGAGAAATCCTTTCAACAACACAACAATAACATCATCATTGATACTATACTCTCAAAGCATCCTTAAAAAAATGCATAGATTTTATAAGAACATGCATAATTCCATATTCACCTTTCAAGGCTCAAAAGCCACTTTCAATCATCAACATTTAGAAAACATGGGTTAGATATGGATTCCAATATAAATTTCTGTAAAACTATCAATTGCTTGATTTCATAAAACTCCTCTTTCATAATCAAAACCCACATCTATGATCATAATTTGGAAAACATGGGGATTTCATCGGTTCATGGGGAAATCATCATAAAACCATTGTATTTTATGAGGATGTGCATAAGAGATCATAATTCAATCATTTAAATCGATAATCAAGAGAAACCATGGCAATTGAAGAAAACCCGAACTCAATTTAGGATTTCTAACTTTAAAAAATAGGAGAATTTGGGAACTCCATGAATGGAAGAAATCCATGGATGAAAACTATCATACCTCAAAGCCCATTGCTTATCTTCAATGGAGGAACAAAGACCTGACTTGAAACCCTAGGTTAAATCCTTCTTCTTCAAGCTTTCTAGAGGGAGAAATATTTTAGAGAAGAGACTTGTTCTTCTTTTAGAAATTTGAGAGAATGATTTCTATTGGGCAAATTTGGGGGTTAAATACTTATAGAGGGGTCTTAGTGAAGGGTAAAAGGACGTAGTAATAGGTTAGACTAATTAGGAAAAAACCCAACTTACCTTAAGATAACTGCGACATACCGACCTACGGACCCCTAGCAACGGACCGTGGACTGACCAATGGTTTGTCCTGCACAACCGTCAATGACTTCAGAAACTTTGGGTTGTTGGGGCCTGTACTACGGATCCTCAACCACAGACCGTGGACCCAACGATGGTCCATTGGTCCAGGCTGTGGGTCTAGGTTTCTGAGCATGAATGGGGTGACTAACCATGGACCACACCTACAATCCGTGGTCCCATCCACGGGCCGTGGTTGGCCTCCGTTGGATGGAACCTGCAACTCCTGAAAATGACTATTATGCCTTTCTCTAATCCGAGGTGTTACCATATCTCCCCCTTGGGATCATTCGTCCACGAATGAGATTCAAGCTTGTACGAAAAGAGTAGGAGAGAAACTAACAACCTAACCATCAATGCAACTTCATCTAGATGCATATAACAAAGGAGGAAATATCGACTCCAAGCTAGGACGTAATTACATCATCTTCAGGAAGATAGGGACTAAACCTAGCATCCCATCATGCATGCAAACACACAATGCACATATCCAAGGAGGAAACACCATCTCCAAGCTAAAACCATGCTCAATCATCACATCATGAAGTCTATATGCAACTAATATTCTAATGCACATAAACATATAGAAATTAATCAAATTGACTCATTTCTCAAAACTTAAACCATTCATTAATCATGCATAGTAAGGAGATCATGGAAACATTTAAGACACATGACACCAAACAAAGAGTAAACCATGAGGAACTCATTACCTTAAGCTAGAATAGGGGTAGAAGGAAAGAGATGAGGATATCGGGATATTATATCGGCCTCGGCCTTCCAAGTAGCACCCTCAACTAACTGATTTCTCCACAACACTTTCACGGAAGCAACTTCTTTATTTCTCAACTTGTTGACTTGCCGGTCTAAAATCTAAACCGCAACTTCTTCATAAGAAATATTCTCCTTAACTCCCAAACCTTATAAGGGAACTATGGATGTCGGATCTCCAATACATTTCTTTAACATAGACACATGGAAAACTGGATACACCGATGCCAACTTATTAGGTAAATCTAATTCATAAGCAACCTTACCAACACGTCTCAAAATTCGATATGGGCCTACCTAACGGGGACTAAGCTTCCCTTTCTTCCCAAACCTCATTACACCCTTGATGGGTGAAATTTTCAAGTAAACCCAATAATGAACATCAAACTCAAGATCTCTTCTTCTTACATCGACATATGACTTTTGTCGACTTTGAGCCGTTTTCAACCTTTCTCTAATAAGTCGAACCTTCTCTATGGCCTCATGTACATACTCGGGACCTATTAGGGCCACCTCACCCACCTCAAACCAAACTATAGGGGATCTACACCTCCTACCATACAATGCCTCAAATGGAGCCATATCAATACTTGAGTGGTAGATATTGTTATAAGCAAACTCCATCAATAGCAAATGGTCATCCCAATTACCATTAAAATCAATCACACATGCCCTCAACATGTCTTCCAAAGTTTGGATAGTACGCTCCACTTGCCCATCGGTTTGTGGATGAAAGGTCGTACTAAGCTTAACACGAGTACCAAGACCCTTTTGGAAAGGTTTCAAAAATTGGAAAGTGAATTGGGTACCACGATCGGAAATAATGGACAAAGACACTCCATGCAACTTTACCATTTCTC